>MU624910.1:0-17706 GCA_025349905.2 Blastocladiella britannica
AAAAAAAAAAAGGAAAACGTACTCTTCGCTCAGATCCACCTCCAGAGCCTCGGCGGCCTGCTGCGCCCACGACCGGTTATGCGCGGTCTTGGCCTCGGTGTGCTGAATGACATCGATCTTCTTGGCCAGGTTGATGCGTTTCCGGAACTCGCTCAGGTACTGCACTTCGATCGGGAACGCGGGGATCGAGTCGCGGCCGAGCTGCTTGCAGATCTTGCGGTACGCCGGCAACTCCTTGGGCGAAATGAGCACGATTGAGAGGCCCGTGTTGGCAGCCCCGCGGGCGGTTCGGCCGGAACGGTGCACGTACAAGTCCGAGGTCATGGGCACCTGGAAGTGAATGACGTGGTCAATGTTCTTGATATCAAGTCCGCGCGACGCCACGTCCGATGCAATCAGGACGCCGTCGTCCGACGCCGCAAACCGCTCGAGGTTGCGCAGCCGCTGCCGCTGCTGCATCTGCGCGTGCAGCGGGTACACGGGCACGCGCATGGTGGTCAGGATCGGGACCAGCCGGCGAATGGTCGAAATCGCATTCACAAACACCAGCGTGCGGCCCGGGTACCGCGTCAGCAGGTAGTACAGCACCACCTCCTTGTCGTCGGGCGTGCAATCGATCCGCGACTCGATCAGGTTGCTGGTGGTCTTGGTCCCACCCGTCACGTCCACGGTCTCGTACGACTTGAGCTGCAGCTTGGACAGCAGCATCTTGAGCGTCAGCTCGCGGCCTTTAAACGTGTACGAGGCGCTCGACGTCGGCAGCGTCGCCGAAAACACCAGCGTCTGTCGCAGCACCGGTTTGGCGGCCGACGGCACCCCTGCTCCATGGCTGGCGTCGCCGTCACGGTGCACGCGCATGGTGGTCTCGTCCCACTCGCTCGTGCTCTTGGTCTTGTTGAACAGGCCCACCAAGTTCTCGAGCTCCTTGAACTTGCCCTTCTCCAGCATCTTGTCGGCCTCGTCCAGCACCAGGAACCGGATCGACTGAATCGCTTGTGCGGGCAGCTGGCCCGACTCGATCAAGTCCCACAACCGGCCCGGCGTCGCCACCAAAATGTGCGGGTTCGAGCTCACCATCCGCCGCTGCTTTTCCTCGGAAAACCCGCCCACCAGCGGCACAATGTTGACGCGGTTGAGCCGGTGCGTGTACGAGAACGGCTTGATCACCGCGCGCAAGTGGTCCACGATCTGCAGCGCCAGTTCGCGCGTCGGGGACAGGATCAGCGCCACAGGCGATACGTGCGTCATGTGCGAGGAGGCAATGTGTTGCAGGATCGGGAGCCCAAACGCCAGCGTCTTGCCCGACCCGGTCTCGGCCGCGCCGACAATATTCTTGCCGCGGGCCAGGACCAGGGGGACCGCCTCGGCTTGGATCGGGGTTGGGGACGTGAACCCTTGGTCGGCCAGACCCTTGAGCAGCCACGGGTGGAGCATCGGGAGAGCGTCGGTCCATGCCGACATGTCGGGAAGGTCCTCGGGACTGTCCACCGTCGGCCGCTCCACTGACTCTGCTGTTGTTGCTGATGTCGGCTGCTCCACTTTGTCGGCCTCCTCCTGACCGGCATCGTCGTCAGATTCAGACGCACTGGCCCATTCCTCATCACCGTCCGCAGCCTCGTCGTCCGTGCTCAACGATGGCTCCTCGTCACGACCATCGGCTTCATCATCGCCGTTGTCGTCATCAGAAGCAGCCGCGGCCTCTGCGGCCTGGGCCTCGCGCGTCAGCCGCTTAATGTCTGCGGGATGGTCGTCCGGCAGCACGTCGTCCACATGCACGAACCCCAACGCCTGCATTTCCGCGCCCGACATTGGCGCATTGACATTGGTCGGTTTGCGAGCCGCCGGCTTGAAACTGGCAGCGGCCTATTTGGTATTCATCAGTCTCTTATACACTCTTGGGTACAATGAGGTAAAAAGCGTGCCTTGAATGACAAAATCTTGCCATCGCGGTCGGTCCCCTCCGTGACCACATCCACGCCGCTGATTTCCTCCAAGGTCATGAACCCGGACATGTCGTCGGCACCCGATAATAGCGCGCCCTCGGGAATCGGGACCGGTTTCCAGCCCCAGGTGTCGAGTGCGGTCGGATCAAAGACGGGTGTGACGATTGCTGCTGCCGGTTTTTTGGGTTTCGCGCTCTTTTTCTCGAATGGGTTTCGAGATTGCTTCTTCATTGGTGGATCAGCGACCACGACGGCAGCGCCATTAGTGCGCATGCGTTTGCGTGGCGGCGACGCGACAGCAGGGGCAGTAGTGCTGGTTGGCGCATCGGTCGGTGCATCGGCCACGTCGGCTGCGGCGCGTTTCCGCGATGTCTGCTTTTGCCGCTTTGCCATGGCAAGCGAGTAACGTTATTATGGTGTCCATGGACCTGGGATGTAATACGAAAAATTCTGGCCGGCGATAAACTTTCCCATCACCTGATCCGTCGCCAGGAGCATTTCCCAATTAATCCCTTTCATTCCCATCCCCCGAAAATTCGAGTTATGGAAAAAGGCAAACACTTCATAAATAGCTCTTCTACCTGAATCCATGAATATGCTTACCCCTGATTGGATTTCTCAGTCCGTGGCGTACTCACGCACGCTCTTCGGTTCATGAACAACAATGCTTTCCACAGGGACCAAGCCATACCTCCAACTTTTCCTGATTGTTTTTTCCTTTCCCTCCTTGGGCCAGGTACAAATACGCCTGGTCCCATTCCCCTCCCGCCCCCTCGCTCGCCGTAATCCCTAATCCCCTCTCCTTTTCCCTTTCACGCGCTGGTCGCTCCTCATTCATCCTACTACAAACCAAAAAATGCTGCGCATTCACTCTCTCCTGCTGGCCCTGGTGGCTTTGATGGCGATCGCGACCTCGGGCCCGATCGGTTCCCCAACCGGTGTGCTGGTGTTCGCGGCCCCAGTTACAAGCAACTATGTTTCCATGCTGCACCGCCGGTTCCCGGATCCCAAGAAGGGCAAGAAGGCCGGCGCCAAGAAGGCCGGCGGCAAGAAGCAACTCGGCGGTGGCAAGAAGAAGAAGGCCACCGCCGCCAAGAAGGCCGCCGCTGCCGGTAAGAAGAAGAAGGCCGCGGGTGGCAAGAAGGCCGCTGCTGCTGGTAAGAAGAAGAAGGCTGCCGCCGCCGCTGCTGCCGCAAAGAAAGCCGCTGCTGCCGCCGCCGCCAAGAAACAAGCCGACGATGCCGCTGCTGCCGCTGGCGGTGGTGCCGGCGCCGCTGGGGACGCGCAGGCGATCCAACAAGCGCAACAACAAGCTATTGGCGATGCACTGGCCAAAGCCGCCGCCGACGGAGTCACGGATCCGGACGAGATTTCGCGGATCGTTGACGAGGCCGCGGCGTCGGTGACGGCTGGCGGCGCGGCCGCGGGTGGAGATGCGGCTGGCGGCGCGGCGGCGGGCGGTCAAAAGAAGAAGAAGGGAGGCAAGAAGGGAGGCAAGAAGGGAGGCAAGAAGGGAAAGAAGAACAAGCAGCAGGCGTAAGTGAAATGTAAAAAAAAAAAAATTCGCATTTGATCCTATTCATTCAGTGCGGAGGCTGCTTTAGCCGTTCCTCGAGCGCTCGGAGCGCGGTGGCCCTGTACGCAAAATGTAAGTCCAAACAAACAAAAAAAAAAACGAAATGGAACGAAAGGACATACTTGCGGCGATCCGAGTCCGAGATCCCAGCGGCCGACGCGCTCGAAGATCCTGTCGATGGAGTTAATGGAGGCGTTGCAACTGCCACTGGTTTGGTCGCAGATGCAAGGAACCGGCGCGCTGGCGCCAGTCGCACAAACCCGGATCGACGGCGCGGATCCATGTCCAAGATGCGCGTGGGTGCTGCCGATACCAGCTTAAGCCGCACCGCCAACTGAAAGATCCGGTCCGTCACGGGTCGGATCCAAGGTCTGTTTTGGTGCGTCAATATCAATCTCTATAATGGGAACAAAAAAAAAGAACGCAACTGGATCCGGTCCGGGAAAAACGACGCAAATGCAAATGATTCGGAGCGGTCGCCGCGGATCGCGTCCTCGAATCGGACAAACCGCAAGTACCACCAGGCGGCGAGGAATCCGGCCAGTGACAGCGCATAGTATGGCAAGTACGTGGCGCCAAGGAGGGCAAATGTCACGGCATTCCCGATCAACCAGGCAAACGGCAAGTGCTGGCAGAGTAGAGCGCGGACACGTCAATAACAAAACTCCAACAAGAAAAAGTGACCAACCAAACCTTGACACGAAATCCGGATCCGATCCCAAACTTGACCACATGCTCGGGCACGCATTGCTTGTAGGCGACAATGCCGCTGGCGGCGAGGCCGATCGCGCCATGGATACGCGTATCGTCACCAACCGGCCACCACAACCGGAGAACAAGCAGGTACCAGACCATCACGAGCGCCGACGTGGTTCCGGCCGAAGCAAACAAGAACCGTAACAGGCCACGCGCTCCCCAGTGCCGCTCAAAGTACCGTAACGAGTAGAACAGGGCCGGGACAGTGACTGTCAGCCGCCACACGATAGTTTCGGGCGCCGGGTAAGTCAAGTAAGTCCAGGCGGCCAGAGGCGCGTGCACGGGATCGAGGGCGAGGAGTCGGAGCACCCGCGACTCTGGCGGTGATGGTGGTGGTGGCGCCGACAGTCCATCAGCCGAGGATGTTGTTGCAGGAGCAGGAGCAAGGGCAAGGGCAGCACGATGCAGCTCGGCAATGGCTGCGATCGAGGTCACAAGGTAAATGCCAGTAGTGACGCGTGCGACTGTGGCCATTTTCGTCCGTTCTGCTTGGAAAAGTGCGAAAGAGCAGGCAAGAAATAATGCAAGCAATTGAGGAGACAACGCGTATCGGCGCGCACTACGACTACCCGCCCACGTCGCTGCGCACCGCCACTCATTCGGAGATTGTTGCCTGCAACCTCGCCGACGCGCTTCCGGACTTGCTGGCCGCCATTGCCGCCGCCGACTTTGTGGCCGTTGACTGCGAGTTCTCGGGCCTGGGCGCCGCCGACCGCCGCAAGCTCCGGGCCAAGGACCTGCAGGTGCGCTACGATGGCGTGTCGAACCTCGCCCTCTCGTACGCGCTGTACGCCATTGGCATCTCGTGTTTTACGCGTACCAATGCTATTGACAATGGTAATGTCACGTACGCCGTCAAGTCGTTTGACGTGCTGACCCGCCGTCTCGTACGTTCTATGCTATTGCTATGCTATATCAGCTTACGACAATATGATATAACAGGGCACCCACTCGATCGACTCCGAGTCTATGGCGTTCCTGGTCCAGAACGAGTTTGACCTGAACCGGCAGGCCGCGCACGGCTGCCCGCTGTACATTGGTAACCTGGCCGACGCCAAGGGCTTGAACGACGCCGCCAGGGCCAACGTGACGCTCCTCCGCCAGTTGTGGCCGGCGCTGCAGAAATCGCCCCTGGTCATGCACAACGGCCTGCTCGATCTGATGTTCCTATACGTGTCGCTGCACGGCCGCCCGCCTAGAGACTTGCCGACCTGGCAGTACACGCTGGCGACGCAGTTCCCGCGCGGCGTATGGGACACGAAACTGATTTCCGAGTCGGTCGAGCCCGAGGGCGGACGATCGCACCTGTCGTACTTGTTCCGCAAGTGCGAGCGCTGGCAGGACACGCGCCGCGTCCGTGGGTTGCCGGCGTTCGGGGTCCAGTTCGAGCCGAGCTTGGTTCGCTCGACCCATGCCATTGATACCGCCGCGTTGCACTTGTACGCTCAGCATCGACGTGACAGCAACGATGAGGATGGACTCTTGGAGGTAACGACAAAGCAGCGCCGGAACCCTACCACCTGCCCGACCATGATGCAAAAGGGCGTCTGCTACCGCATGCTCATGTGCGAGTACACGCACGATCTGGACGCGGTCCTGGACGACTATTTCCTGCGCAACGGCGGCGAGTTCCGGGCTCCACCACCACCACCACCAGTCGTGGCAACTGCACCTTCGATCGACAATGGTGATGCGTTTTCGATGGACGCGGCGGCCGGCATGGTGGATGCGGGGTACCAAGAAGACGCTGCGCTATGGGCTGTGGACGCCACGAACCGGAAACGGACCGCATCGGCCGCGTTTGGAGACGTGGACGACGCTGCGGTGGGCCAGATTGAGACGGCAGATATTGATGTTGCCACCGCCAACCGGCCCAAACGCCGGCGCGTTGAGAGCTCTACGGGCGGCGATAGTCCTGCCGCAGCAGAGATGCCAGCGACCACCACCCCAGACACTCGCCGCCCAAACATGATTCTGGACGCCGACATGGCCGACTCTTCGGACGCGTCCGCGCATTCCGGGCACGCCGACGCGTACATGACCGCGTACATCTTTGCGCACTACCTGCACTCGCGTCCCCCAGCCGCGGTGACCAGTGGCCCACAGCCCGCGGCCTCGGCCGCCGTGACCGCCACTACGCCCACCAGTCTCGCCAGCATTTTGAAATCGGCCAACGGAGAAGTTGCCCCGGAATCAACCGATGGTCCCCTGTCGCCGTCGCAGGCAGCTGGCATGGAGGTGGATACGCCCACCGACCAGGACGGATCAGCGTTTTCGGCCGTAGACCAGTTCCGCAACAAGGTGTATGTCTCGGAGAGCGCCGTGCCGCTCAGCTTACACACGTCGTCGCACGCGTCTGTGCCGGCGAGCGCATACTTGTCTTGACACTTTTTTATTGTAATTTAAACCTTGGTTTTGACATTGGATTTTTCAAATATAACATCACGTAGTCGTCGGCATTCCGAGGCGCGCCACCCGCTGCAACACCTCCCACGATTGCTGGAGCGCGTAGTCCGCGAACTCCGGCACCAGTATCCCGCACGATGGACCGTGCGTCGCCAGCCACTCGAGCACCCGGTTGCAACTGCGTTGGTCTGCCGACGAGATCAACGCCGCGAATGCTGCGGCCGACGTGGACGTGGGTGCCAGTTCGACGGTGGTTCTGGTTGGCGATCCACTTCATGACAGCAATCGATGCTGAGACCGATTTTCCTTGAGCAACTACACAAATGCGGTCCATTAAACTGGTCCAATCCAGGTCGAGCCCAAGTTCGGGTAACGTGTCCTCGAGCCACTTTGAAGGCTCACGCAGGTCCAAGGAATGCGCGTAGGAGAGCAGACGAATGACGTTGTCCGTCCCGAATTCCAGGCGCATTTCAGGATGATCGCGCCACCACTGCATCAACGGCTGGTCGTTGGTCTTGATGGCACGGGAAATGATGGTAGGGGAAATAGTGGTCGTTAATGTCTCGAAGTCCCTCGTTGCCGCTCTGCTGACCACGTGTTTGAAGATTCCAGAACGCCTGCAAGTCCTCGAGCGTATCTCTGTCGTCCCAACTCCAGGACAGCATCGGCAATTTGAAGCTGGGATCGCGGTCGGCGCGCTCAAGCCACCATGGCAAGACAGTATGGCGGGTGTCGCGCGTGATATAAAACAAGTCGGGTGCTACTAACGGGACAAGGCGAGCGGACGGGGTGCTGGCGGCGGGCAATGACGAGTTCCAGATCCAGTCCAGCGTGTCAATCCGGCCATTTTCGCTGGCAGACACCAGCAGATCCGCAACGTCAGGGAACGGCAATCCGTGGTCGACGTGCCGCCGCCACCACCAGCTGAGTGCGGGAGGGTCTGGCAGCGTTTGGTCGTCGGAAAAAAAATCGGTTGGCTCAGTGATGGGTGGGAGGAGCGCGCTGTCAACCATGGCGGCCCAGGCCTCGAGAAGATCGACACGGCCATCAACAGCGAGCGTGCCCAGGTCGTCAAATTCAATGGACCGCAGCGCAGCGTCGCCCTCGTTGTTGAGATGGTTCTCTGCGTCGTCCGTCTTATGAAAGTGTACAAGTCCGTCGATGGTCGCCCGATCGCGCCACCACTGGCACATTGCCAACTGCGTCGGCCGGTCCTCTTTGACGGTCGCGAGCCAATGGGCCTTTGGTTGGACGGGATCCGGCACCGTCTCGCGAGCAACGCGGCCCGCGATGGCGCCGTGCACGGCCTCGGCATGCTTGAATGGGAGGCCGAATTGGACATGTTTCTGCCACCACCATTTGAGTGTATCCACGTCCTGGGCACTGTCGATGGCCTTGGTCGTGTGCGGAAAGTCCATGGGCGGCAATCGCAGGAGGTGACAGTGCATCTGCCACACGATATCGAGCATATGGACGCCCGCAGTCGACGCGGCATCGACCATTTCGGTTGTCACCTGCAGCGGCAGGTAGTACTTGTTGTTGTGGATGTTCACGCAGAAATACAGAACATGCACAGCCATACCACGGCGCCAAAGTCCCTGCGCCGAATGAAAGATGCAGAGAGCGGGCCAGAGCCATCAAATGTGAGCTCAAGCAGACTAAAAGACGTGAACCAGGTTTGGAGTAACGGCAGGCTCGGCGTGTCGCCGCTTTCGAGCGCCGAAAAGGAAGGGCATTGGCTGAGCAGTCGGCGCACAAACCCTGGGACTTTGGTGGTGGAGGTTACCCTCAGGCACGCGGACCAGTCATCGGGGCAGTACTCTTGCGACTCTGTGTCGCCAATGAGATGGCAAAAGATGCAGTCGAGGACTAGGCTCGGAAAATTGGCCGACATGTCGTCCTACACGGCTGCGCACTGAACAGAGTTCGGGTGTTGGAATTCCGTGATGGAAGTGATGTGGAACAAAACGTCCGTTTTATCGCCAACGGAATTCTTCAGGCCTTGTTTTTCCATGGCCAAACCAAGCTGTTTTTCTCGTTGCTTTTTCTTGCTGGAATTCCACGAGCATTATCTCAGTCCGATCATGCTACCGCAATTCCGAGCTGTCATTCCACGACCGATCCAATACCCCCATCCCGATCCCGAAAATGTGGGTGCCAGCGAGATTGCCAGCCAGCGGGGCCGAAGTTGCCTTGAGCTTGCTGGTTGAGCTCCTTGGCGCGAGGGGAGTCCTTGAAATCGGTCACGAGAGTTGGAGTCGGGCCGCTTGCGAGTTGGCTGGCAGAGAGATGATTGTACACAGCGGGCAGGGCCACCACGTGCTTGATGGTCTGCACCTTTGGCTGGGCGAGCTTCTTGTTGAGCGCCTCGATCGCTGAAATCGTAGGGGTGGAGTGTCATGGTGTGGGGTGGACGTGTTGTAGTCTCGGACTTGTCGTCGGTGTGGAAGTCCAGCGGCAGTGAAAAATCCAATGGAAAGAGCGAGCTCAAAACAAATGCATCGAAAAACGGTGTTGGAATGGCGGTTGCATTCCGTGAGCAAAAAAAAGCTGTTGGATGCACAAGGAATTCCTTGAGCGCTGGAATTCCATCACCTCAACTCTGTTCTGTGCGCAGCCGTGTAAGAAACGAAATAAGAACAGAATATCACAAGGATAACGAACTTCTCCTTTATCCTTTACAACGATTCCATACACCCAAATACAAGATATCCGGCATGGTCCTCCAAAAACTGCTCGGGTATGCGCCATCTCTTTTTTTCGACTCTTTTCAATTCTCTTGGTGTTGGTTTTATTTGCCTCGATTCTTGTTTTTGTAATGCTCACCATTGTTGAATGTAGTTTGATTCCCGCAAAAAAGTCTAAGTACCGGCATTGATTGCATCCAAGCGACCCGGAATGTCGGAATCTTTCCACTTGACTCGGAATTCCGTAATTATTGTCCAAGAACCCCCTCTTTGTTTTTTTCCCCTGAGATTACAAGCTCAGTTAAGCTCCCCCATTCGAACGGGGAGTTCACGTGTGTTCATTGAGCAGCCGTGTATTTCCTTGTCCGTCTCAAAAAATTCAACAAAAATGAAGTACACGTACACGCAGACCCACGATCAGGTGGCCGTGACATTTACGCTGCCGCGCGACACGCCGCCATCGACGCGTCCGGTGGTGACCATTACGTCCACGACCCTGACTGCGACCGTGAGCGGCACGCCCATTATTCGCGGCCCATTGTTTGCGCCGATTCACGCGTCCGACTCGCTATGGCAAATCGAGGCACCGCAACGGACCGCGCCCGGTGTCATTGCGCCGCGCATTGTGACCGTGCATCTGGAAAAGGCCACTGCGGGTGTTGACTGGCCCGTGGTGGTCACAGAGTCCGACGACATGGATGCGACATCCGCGTATCACTTGGCCCAACTGCTGGAGGCGTACGACCCGCCACGCGCGCTAGCTCTGTACAACAAGGGTGCCGACCACGGCGACGTGGCCTGCATGCTGAAAGTGGCCGCGTTTTACGAGGTGGGGAACGAGAACGCGGCCGCGGTGCCCGTGAACCAGGACATTAACAAGGCCAACGAGTGGTATGATTTTTTCTTTCTTTTGTGCAGGCCCGGGACGCGTCTTTCATACAACAACATTGAAAAAAAGGCACCGCAAGGCCGCTCACGCGCCAGTCGATCAGTACAATGCTGAATACGTGGCCGAGGCATGCTACATTCTAGCCACCGCGTACTCGAACGGCCACGGCGACCTAGCCCAGGATCTGCCCGTATCAATGGCGCTATACGAGCGGGCAGTGACGCTGGCGCGCGACGAGCTGGACCGCATCGGGTCCCAGCTATCCCCACTGTCGGCGCCCGGATCGCCTTTGGGCCTGTCTCCCGTACCCAAACCGACGATCTCGCAGCTGGCGCCTGGGTCCGCGGTCAAGCTGCGGCAGCTGGTGCAGACGTGCGGGTTCCAGGCCGGATTGCTGCACTTTGAGAAGCAGCGGTACGTGGAAGCCCGCGCCATGTGGGAGTATTCGGGCGCCACCGGCCACGCGCAGTCGCTGTTCAATCTCGGGGTGCTTTACATGAATGCGCGCGGCGTCGATCGCGACTTGGAACGCGCCGTGGCGTACATGCGGCAAGCGGTCGCGGCCGATGCCACGGGGAAGCTGTCGATCCCCGAGGGGCTGGAGGCCGCGGCAGAGAAGGTGGCGAGGGGAGAGACCACCGAGCAGGTGTTTGTCGAGAGTAGCAGCAGCAAGGAGCGCCGGCGTGGGGAGAAGCGTCGGCGACGCGAGATGGCGAAGAAGACCACCACCGATCTGCAGGACGCGCTGATTGTAGGCACGGGTCTGGTGATCATGGGTGCTGGCGTGTGGTTTGCATGGAAGCGCTGGAGCTCGGCGGCAGTCCTGTAAAAATTTTCAATGTAATTCTGTTATGTGTGCCGCTCGATTCGTCTCTTTCCCTCGCCGTTTTTTTTTATTTGCTTTCCGTTTACAGAATAGAGTACAAGAGGAAAAAAAAAATGAATGCAACAAAACGCGCCCGCGTCCTCGACCAGCAGCAAGAGCAACTGCAGCCGCAACCCGACGGCTCGGACACGGACGACGACATTGATGTTTTCTTTGATGCGGTGGCCGACACGCCTGTTCCGTCGGCAATCTCGATCGCCGAAGAGCCACGCTACGTTCCAACTTCGCCAAACCGGTCTCCTCCGCGTGGAGCTGCATTGCGGGCCCGTGGTCCATCAGAGCACAGCAGCGCCGATGATCACGGATCCTCGGCGTCCTCCGTCACCCATCGTGATCCGGCACATGCACCACCACCCGCAGCAAAGGGATCTCTGTCGAAATTCGCGGGCCTGCCGCTCGAAGCCGTTCCCAACTCGGAGGATCAGCTCGAGGTGGTTGCAGGCGGCAGCTCCGCGCATTTTGCGGCACCGCCTATGCAATTCACTCCATCTGCTACTAGCGATTCGGCCACCATTAGCCGCCGTCCGTCCATGAAAATGATGGCAGCGAGTATTTCCAAACGGCGATCGAGTTCCGGAGTGGCCTCTGATGCGGCGACTTTGGCGACGACGGCCGCAGATCAATTTGCAGCGGCGACAGCAGGATCAAGATCAGGAGCCACAACTTCACCCGGCCTTTCCCTCGCCTCGACGCAATTGGCTGCATTATCAATGGTGAGTACTTCCCCTCCGACAGAATCCGCGGTAGCAGTGACTTCGCCTGCAGGCAGTGGACCGCGCAACCTCGGGTCCTCCTCACATGAGGGCACTATCCGCCGTCCGCTCCCACCCACCCCGAGCAACAATGGGCCCGTCTCGCCGACAAGTGCGACTGACTCTGCTTCTCGCACCCCAGCTGAGCTCCCAACCAAGCCTCGCCGACTCTCGCTCCATTTTGGGGGCTCCCGCCGCCAGTCTGACGGTGGGTCCTCTGCGCATTCGGCGGGGACGGCGTCGACTGGCGCTGGCGTCTCGGTGCTTGCCTCGTCGCCCGATTCGCCAACCAGTATGGTGAGCCAGTCGGTAGTTGGGAACAGTGGACCTGGCGGCTCTCATTTGCATCATCACCCACATCATGATGACGCCAAGAGTACGCGATCGGGCAAGTCGTTCTTTTCAAAGCTCAAACGGCGCGCATCGACTGGCGCTCCCAAGCCCGGTCCAGCGTTACCTGTTGCACTGGAAGCACCGAGCCCTGCCGTTGCTGCTGCTGCTGCACCAGAGACTGATGCGACTGCTCCCAAGCCTGAAGACGACGCGTCGCGTCCGGATATGTGGTGGACCAAAGCCAAGGTGCGGGATCTTTCAATTCCTCACTTATGATTTTTATATCCACCGCCAATGCCGCACCATGTATAACAGACACGAGGCAAAGGACCGAATGGCGCACGATACTTTTCGCACCTCGCCTTTGTGCAAGCACTCCTGCCTAATGCCCCGTCACTCGACGCACCACCACTACCTGGATCAACGGCGGCGGCGTCGGCAACGGGATCTGCCAGTTCCCCTGCTTCAACAGTGGTGGTATCGTCCATCTGGGTCCTACGGTGGTCTCCATGCGGCCGGTTCCTTGCCAGCGGCGGCAAGGACGGCGTGGTTCGGATCTGGGTGATCATTGGGCTGGACGGGTCAAGGGCCGACGAACCGGCCACCCCACCACCGCCCGGTCCCGACGACCCGCATGCGGCACTGTGGGCGCCGTCTCTCATGGTGGACAAGCCGTGGCTCGAGCTCAAGGGCCATTCGGGCGACGTGCTGGACCTGGCATGGAACCGGCGCGGGTGCATCGCGTCTTCGAGCACCGACAAGACGGTCCGCGTGTGGCACTTGAGCCAGCCAGTGGCGCCGCTGGCGGTGTTTGCGCATGCCGATTTTGTTCCGTCGGTTGCTTTTCACCCGACCGACGACTGGTTTGTGTTTTTCTTTTGCAGATATTGGAACTCGAAAGCTCACATTCATTTGAACCAGGCTGTTTACAACGGGCTGCTTTGATGGGAAAGTCCGCGTTTGGTCGCTCGAGGACAAGAAACTGGTCGGGTCGGCGGACCTGGCGCCGCAGTACGTCACGAGCGTCCAGTTTGCGCACGACGGCCAGTGGGTGGTGGCGGGAACGTACGGCGGGCACCTGGTCGTGTACGCGTTGGACGAGCACGGAGCCTTGACGGTCCGTGGCCAAGTCGCCATCAAAAACGGGCCAGGGGGACGTACTGGTCGCGCGGTGCTTCCCATGACCAAGGACGGAAATCTCAGCAGCGGGGGAATGACGGCAGCAGCCGCAACCCTGGCCGCCAGCAGCACGACCACCGCTACCACCAGCACCAGTTCCACGGCATCGTCGCGGCCGCGCAAGATCACAGGGATCGAGGTGTGGCCCGACCCGACCGGCGCCAAGGAGCTACTGATTGTGTCGTCCAATGACTCACGCATTCGGATTGTGGACGCGACTGATCTCAAGGTGGTGGCCAAGCTAAAGGGACACGCCAACAAGCATGCTCAGATCCACGGAACGGTAGCCGAAAGCGCGATTGGACCGCGGTGGGTCTTTTCCGGGTCCGAGGATGGCCGATTGTATGTTTGGGACACGGTGCTTGTCCCGAGTCTCGCGCCGCCTGCCATGGAACCCCCAGTCCCTGGAGCAGCGGATGGAGATGCAGCGGACGGAGAGGGGCCAAGGTCGCTACCGCCAGCGCAACAACAGTCCAAGACCAATACCCGGAACCGGTCCGTGTCGCTGAGCACTTCGTCGCGACTCGGGCGGCTCAAGCACTCGCTCTTTTCGACGAGCGGCCACGACACGCACCGTGGTGCCGCGCTCGAAAGCACATCACCTACAACAGGTTCGTTTCCTCCAACAACAACAGTCGGATCCCCACTTGCATCAGTACCAGCGGCCACAGTCACACTGGCGGACCACGAGGCAGCAGACGTGTCGCGGTGCACCGTCACGTGTGTCGCGAGCGCGCCTCTCAAGACGCGGCTGTTTCTCGAGTCGGCGGGCCTGCTTCCGACCCGGTGGGTCCCGCCCGACACTGTCCTGTCGTCGTCAACGACCGCGACGACGCCGACCAGTGCGGTACCAACACCAACGTTGCCCGAACCAATACGCAACCCAGCCGAGTGGATCTTGACGGCCGCTGCCGACCAAGCAGGCGTCATTCGGTTGTACATCAATCTTCCCGCCCACATCACGCTGCCTTCACCCGCATCCACGCTGCCGCGGTCGCGGTCGATTGGCCAGGAAATCGCATCGGCGATTCGCCGCAGCCTGTCGTCGCTCACCATCACCGCGACGACCAAATCGGGCGCTGGCGATGATGGACAGCCAGGGCCAGCAACTGCGTCCACCGGCCTCCGAGGCGCGACATCTTCAGCGGACTTGGTGCCTGTGGCTGATGCGCCGCCACCAGTGCCGCCGCTCCCGGTGTTGGGCAGCGGAAGCGTGGGTCGGCGTGCGGGTCGGCGTGGCATGGTGGACGACCCTCCACCGCCGCAGGACGCATCACCACCCGACGTCACTGCAACAACCGCAGTTGCCGAAGGATGCCCGTACTGCGGATCCACGGCATTCCGCGACCTACAGGTGATTGCATCGAGCGAGTCTCTGCCAAATAATGCGGACGAGTCAATGAGTCCTGCCGAGGGGCGGATTGTGGTTTGCTGTCAGTGCCTGCGGGTGGTGAACGATTCGAGCCGGGTCCTTGGCCAATAGTATTGTCTCTTTTTTTCCGGTGTATTTCCTGTACATTTTTTTTCCGGATCCCCGATATATTCGGGGAAATATTACGACATCATGTCAAACCTGTCGAATGATCTGCCTTTTTGCCTTTTTGGACCCTAAACGTTTGAGCTCGAAATAGCTCCCTCACTGTTGCGAACAATGACAATCCCGTCATTCACCGCAATCCCTCCGAACTCTGGAGTTGACCCGAAAGGAATAGCGCCGAATAAGGAAACCCGTTGCAGTAAGAATCTGGTTAAAAAATGGTTAAAAAGGACGTGCATTCCCCGCACCTCGGTCCCTTGCATGCGCATTACACCAAATATTACCTCAAGACCAAGACCAAGTGCAACTCACTCCAAATGGCCGCATTCGTCCTCGAACTCGTCAAGTACCTGATGATGGCCACCGCCGGATGCCTCGTGGCCCTGTTTGCATACCTGCTGCGGCCGCGTACTGTGGTGATTTCCGCCGCCGACTCGCCCGATGGCCAGGAACACGTGGTACTGCGGGCTCCCGTGCTGTCCATGGCCGGCGTGCACGTGCAGCACGACCTGGACGCGCGTTTGGAGCGCGAGCTCGCGATTGAGCGGGCCGAGGCGCGATTGCGCCAACTGTTGGCCGAATCGGCCGTCCAGTGCGAGGAAGATACCGTGGATCCACTTCCCAAGTACTCGCTGTACGGCGACGAGTCGAACGTGCACTTGGATCTCGAGTCGCGCCTGGCCGTTATCATTGACCAGCTCGAGTCGGGCGGCGTGGTGATTTCAAGCGTGCGGCCGGTGCTGGCATCGGCGGGGACGCCGATCGTGACTCCCACTGATTCGGTTGCAGTGGGAAGTGTTCCATCCACGCCAACCTTAAGTGGTCCCGCCGCAACATCCGTCGTGGATCCCGCGGTTCCTGGCGTGGTTCCCGACGCGTCGGGCGTGCCCATCGTGCGCCTGACCATGTCGCTCCCGCCACCGCCAAAGTACGACGCGGCGGATCTGGTGGGTGTGCTCCTGGAAGCGACTGCGCTGGTGGCTCCAATGCTCCCTGCCGCTCCGCCAAGCTCTCCTTGCCTTTCCCTGGCCACCCTGGAGATTGACGACGCTGAGCTGCACCGTTTTGCGCCAGTGGTCGTCGCATGAGATACCTTTCCAACTCAAGTAAAATGGGCGTGCATACATTTTAAAAAATAAATCATCTTTCGCTGGACATGCTCCTTGCGCTTTCTCTGCTTCCTTGACCTGATCGCGCTCTCGTGCCACGTCGGCCTGGCTGCGCAATGGGGTTGATTGGTTTGAAATAAAAAAACTGGCCCGTATATTCAGAGCACCTTGCCTACGTTGTGCCTGCAGCGCTGTGGCCGGGGACGGCTTGTGACAAGGCCATGCGCGTCCACTTTCCCAATGATTCACGATGGCGTCGATCCCAGCAACTTTTCTAGAAACTGGGTTGAAGCTGCATTGCCTGCATCGTTGATCGAACCACCTGGGCATGACTCGCGACGTTATTTAGAGCAGCTGCAGCCGCAACCGGCGGCGTCCAAATCTGCAAGAGCACGATATTAATACATGGACCCATTCACAATTGCAATTCTGCTCGCCGCGGCTGCTCCACTCGTCGTTGCCAAGGGTGGAGGCGGTGGCCACGGAGGAGGCGGTGGCCACGGAGGAGGCGGTGGGGGCCACAGCTCGGGCAGCTCTTCCAGTGGCGGCTCGCGCTCGGGTAGCTCATCTAGCGGCTCGTCGTCGTCCGCAGAGACAGGCCAGTTCAAGGGTGTTCCGGGCCCAGGAACACTGCTCCCGCCTTCATCATCGGCGACCGCCCTGAGTGGCCGCAGCGTCTCGTATAGCTCGCCATTTTACTGTACGCTTTTCAATTTTCGCATCCCGCCGTTCAATCCTCGGACTCACAGCTTAATGGATGATAGCCTCGTACCCGCGCGTAATTTATTATGGACCCGGATCTTATAACTATGGGTACTGGGTTCCCGTATCCGGCTCGGGTCCCAATGGCCAGGACGGTTGTCTGTTTTTCGACGACTACACGAACCAGCAAGTGGGCGGCCGCTGGCAAGCGTCGTGCGACTCGTCTCACATCAGCACCGGAGCCATTATTGGCCTTAGCGTGCTCATGGTCCTGCTCTCCTCCTGCTGCTGTTTTCTGTTCGTCCGCAAGGTCATCAAATGGAGGGAGGCCAAGAACAAAGCGTTGGCGGGAAAGGCCGCCGCCGCCGCCGCCGCCGCCGTCGCCGGCGACAGCAGCAGCATGCAACCATTCGGCACCACCGCTGACGGATCGCTGGCCGCGCCGCTGGTATCTGCCTCGGGAACAGCGGCAGCACGCGGCCGCGCATTCGCCAACGCCAACCCGTGCATCCCGTTTGTGCCCACGTCAGAGCAGATTGACGCCATGACGCGATCCGAGTCGTGGGGGTTTCTTCCCGCACCCGACACGCCGCAGGTGCGCGTGGATGCCACGGGCACGCATGTCGAGTTTTACGGGCCCAACACGCCACCGCTCTCCAAGGGCTTAGTCGACGCGGATCTGTCGGTAGTGACCAACCTCCCTGTCCCGTGGCTGCCGGCGTCCGAGTTTGACACCAAGCCGCCACCGGGCGTGCTGTATTACGAGGTGACGATCGAGCAGCTGGCGCCGCGCACGGTGCTGGCGCTGGGCCTGGCCACCACGCCGTACCCGCAGTTTCGCTTGCCTGGGTGGCACGACTGGTCGGTCGGCCTACACTCGGACGACGGCCGCGTTTATGCCAGCAACGACGGCGACGGCGACTCGTACACGTCAGCGTTCCGGCAAGACGA
>MU624911.1:0-15137 GCA_025349905.2 Blastocladiella britannica
GTACGCAAGCTCGCCGACGCGGAGAAGGCGATCAAGGCGGAGGCGAAACTCACGCGCCGCGTGTCGACCTTGTCCGACGGCCGCTTGCATCCCAACATTGTGCCAGTCTTTGGCACTTTTGGAGGGAAGGCGATGGGTCCGTATATACTTTTTTTTTTCATATGTGTCGGATCACCACCAAAACTAGCTGCACCTGTTGATCCTTGTAACTCCAGTCATGTTGCGGGCTGTGCACGGATCAGTGCAGACCGTTCAGGCGCGTACTCAATTCCCTCCTTGTTGCCACATTCAATCACGCATACGTTACTGAATCGACAAATACCTGTATTAGGTCCGCACGCGCATGCTGCACATGGACATCAAGCGTATGTATTTGCACTTGCATTTTTCAATTCATTCATTGATGCTCAAACTCTAATGACAACCAATGCTTATAGCCGCCAACATCATGGTGACTGGGCATGGTCGCGCGCTGCTGGGAGATTTCGGCGGCACGGTGGGGGCCGGCCAGCGGCCATTCTTCCTGACGCCCGCGTTCGCCCGCGCAGACGCGGCAAAGGCGTTGAGAATCCGTGGCAGCACAGTGCGCAAGCGCACCCGGCGCAGGACCTGTTCTCGCTGGCGACGGCGCTGTTATCCATCGCGGGCAGTTGCAGTGATGGCGCGAGCAACATGCGGGGCGTCACGTACGTTGGTCCAGAGAACCAGCCCCAGCAGCAACAACAGCACCAGGAGCACCAGCCCCAGCAGCAACAGCAGCGGTGGTCGTTCCGCCGCTTGAGTGAGGCACTCCAACAGGACCCGGAGGCTGCGCACTGGCACCTCTCGGATGACGTGTACAGCGACGGTGTGGCGGCACTGTCGTTTGTGCTCGCCGCCATGGACCCGAGTGCCACCGCCCGCTCCTTGTTGGCACACCCGTACCTGGCGTGCGCATCGCGCGCAGCCGTCCTGGCGTGGGCGGCCACTCGGCTGGCGGTGCCTGTGGCTGCTGCTGTCGCTACGAAGCGCGAGCCGGCAATGAAGGCGGCAGTGGTCAAGGCATGCCGCGCAATGGAGGATGCGGCCGACAACGTTGTTGTTCGGGCACGCTGCCTTAACGTGGCCCTCGAGAACCGGATGCGCAACCTGCGGTACCGCTTCGAGAGCAGCCGCAGCGGCAACGCCGTGGACGGGATTCCGTCAGAGGTGCTCTGCGGGCTGGTTGCCGGCCTGAAAAAAGCGGGACCGCGCGACTGCGGGACCTCCTCCTTTGGTGCTTCGTCCTTGTCGTCGTTTTCGGTGTCGTTCTCGCTGGCCTCGGGCTCTACATATTGGAATCGTCCGCATTGTCGTCGAGGGCATTTTCGTTGGCGCCGTCGTCCGCTCCTTTGTTGTTGCGGTCCTCGGAGCGGCCGCCCTCGGATCGCTCGCAGTCGTTGTCGGTGCCCCCGTTGCCGCCCTCGTTGTCGGCGTCGTCCGGCTCCTCGGCACCGTCACCACCGGCCTCTTTCATGGCGCAGGTGGTCTCTGGCGGCTCCTCGGACTCGGGGCTCGCTGGCTCTGCAGAGTGCATTGTCGTTGTGGATTCGGCCACCACCAGCAACAAGGTCTCGACGGCCAAGCTGGCCAAGAAGAAGGTGCGGCAGGCATTCCGGCGCGCGGCGACGCACTTGGCAGCCGGCGCGGTGCACTGCACGGGTCTCGGCGTGGCCGTCTAGGCGGGCGTCCTATTCTTGTTGTTGTTGTTGTTGTTGTTGTTGTCTGTCTCGTTTGATCCAAGCTTCGTCCCCACACTCTCGATCCGTTGTGGATCGACATGCTTCATATTGCCTAAAATGCAAAATTGTCTTCAATGCCTGGTGCCGATCATCGTGCGCGCTGATGGAGTGTGCACGCGGAGTCATTTCGGCCCTCTCACTTGCTCTTCTACATGTCCGACGCGCATCCAAGGCAACAACAACTATCATGCATTCAATTAAATAAAATGGGGACGTCAATCCACACGAACATACACCTGCGCCGGGCCACCCACGTACCCCAAGTCCAGATCGTACCGAACTCGGTCCGTCCACGCGCGTCCCTTCACCCGCTTCGCCGCCGGTGCCGCCTTGGTCACCTCCTGAGCCTTGGCCGGCCGGAACGTCACATTGGCGTCGGGCCACAGCACGAACCGCGCCTCCCCGTCCGGCACTGCCAGCGCGCCCGTGACGGCGTCCGCCGCGCGCGGGAACAGCGGCACGTAAATATCTTGCATGGTCCCCGGCGCACTGACGTACCGCAAGCGCGGAGCCAGTGGCCCACTGGCCAGATCGTCCAGCACAATCGTCACGTACCCGAACGCTGGGTGCTTGTACACACCCGCGAGGTCCTCGAGCGCCACGCCTTTCGGGACCAGTGGGGTTGCTGATGGGGCAGGTGGGGTGGGACCGAACAGTTTGGTCAGCGCCGTCACTTGGCGGCGAAGCGACCCGAGCTTGGCCTTTGCCAGCGTTCGGGTGACGGACAGTGGGGTCGGGTGGTATGCGTCGGGCCGGGTCAGCGGGAGTAAAGATTCGAGGATCAGGGAGACGATGCGGTCGGAGAGCGAGCAGAACGTCTGGTTCTCGGCGGTGAAGATGGTCAGGTTGGCGCCCGGAATCACGTGCATGAACAATACGTAGCCGGGCATGCCGCCCGAGTGCGAGAGCACCTCGTACTCCCTATTATACATTATGTCAGTGACAAACCATTGAGAATATAAAAAAGATTATGAAAAACGGACCCATGCTGCAGAATCTCCAGGCCCAGCCCGTACCCGATCGTGCGCATCGTAGCCGTCTCGCCCGGCTTGCTCTCGTACTCGTCAACGTTGTGCACTTTAGCAATCACGTCCAGATCGTACACCACCTGCACGCCCACGGGCGACTTGCCGCCGTTCAGCAAGCACGCGGTCCACTTGACCATATCGTCCGCCGAAGTGAACAAGAACCCGGTGCCTGCGCCATCACGGCTATCTTCCGAGAACGCGCGAATCGGGCCCATGTGCCGGTGAATTGCCTTGGCGCGTTCGAGGCCCTCGTCAACAGTAGTTGGTGGGTCCGCGGCAACAACGCCCTCGACATCGATCTTACGGTCGCCCCAAACGTGCCGGTCAAGAAACTCGGGCATCGTCAGCGAGTCATCCACATCGTGCGGCTGCGCGACTTGGTCGTGCGCGCGTGCCTCCTCGGAACACCAGATCGCCGAGATCCCCAGCGGGTCCAGTAAATGGTCGGTCACAAAGTCCGGGTACGCGGTTCCCGAAACGCGCTCAATCAGCACCGTGGCCACCGCAAACATGTTGTTGGAGTAATGGAACGCGTCGCGGAACCCGCCGGCCATGGTCATGTGCGGGAACGCATCAAACATATGGAACGCGGCGCTCGCGTTCCTCGTGGTGCCCGACCATAACCCGTCGCCGGATTCGATGCCCGTGCGGTGCGACAAGATATCCAGCACCGTGCACTCGCGCGACGCCAGCGCGTCGGGAAGAGCGAATTCGGGTAAGTGGAGCGCGACTTTATCGGTCCAGTTGAGTTTGCCCTGGTGCACGAGCACGCCAATGGCCGCGGCGGTGAAATGCTTGGTGATGGAGCACAGGTCAAACATGGTTGAGGTTTTCAGCGCGTTGGCTGGGTCGTCGAGGGGCAGGGCCAAAGTGCGCACGCCGTAGGCTTTGTGCAGCAGCGGTTTGTTGTTGCGGTGCACCGACACGGTCATGCCGGGCATCTGCATGGCGTCCAGTAGGCGCGGAATCAGCGCGTCGACGTGCTGCAGGGCATCGTCGACCGGGTTGTGCAAGTCGGTCACGACGGGGGTGGTCGTCGGTACCGGAGAAGCGGGCAAGGGAGTGTCGGTCATGGTGATGATGGAGTTCTTGATGCACGTTCATTTTTGTCGGAAGGCGGTGAGGGCGGTGTCCTACTTCTTGTAGCAAACAACCTGACAGCAAAAACCGCAAAATGACAAGATTCGGCACGACGCCCGGCGCAAACGCACACCCTGGCAGACAAACCCTCCAGCTCGAAGAGAAAAAAAAAAACATTCATTGCCCATTAAGAAGTAATGCCATCAAAGTAAAGCAAGAACAGGCGACGTTCAGCTCGCTGGTGCGCCGTCAGCGGCCGGCGGCTCGTCAGTCACCTTGATTTGCTCTTTCGCCTTGGCGTCCTCCTCCAACACGCTCCGCATCAGCGCCTCGTTCCGGGCAGTCGTCTCTGCCTTCACTTTAGCCAAGTCCGACGCGGGGACCGAGTGCCAGGGCCCAACATCCGACGCCTCGCACCCGCCGTCGCACTTGCATTTCCCACCAAGACGGGCGGGCAACTTGTCCTCGTCAATGTACTCCAGCAGCGACTTCTTGTAGCTGTACCCCAAGATGTGGATCTTCTTGACGGTGGCCTCGTCCAAGAACGGCTTGATGAGCGACCAGACCGAGGAGAAGAGCATGGGCGCGTTGATGATGAACATGGTGCCGAGCTGCTCCGGGTAGTAGTCTTGTCCGATCTGGGCGATTTGCTTGACGAACGATCCGACCTGATTTCCATTTTTTTAATTATTAGTTTGACGTCCAATAAAAAATAGAAAGGAAAGATAGTACCTGCGGGAAGTACATTAGCGAGACGCCCGACAAGTCAATGATAGTGCACGACTGCTCGAGGTGCGTCCCCGCAATCAGCGAGCACGCCGGGAACCGCTCGTCAATCGATTTTTCGTACTCGAAAATCAGCTTCTGCTGCATGCGTTCCATGGACGAGATGGCGGTGATCTTCTTGATATCCACGGCCCCCAAGTGCTCGACGTACACCGGCCGGCCCAACTTGTCGACGTTGTGGTAGTACTGCGGGTAAAACGCACGCACCGCCTCGGCTTCGGGAAACTCAAAGTGTTTGGCCAGCTCGGGCACTTTTTCCGTCGCGCGCCAGCTGTCGCATGCGTACAGCATGGCCTTGGCCTTTGGAATGTCGAACCGCCGAGCACGCAGGAACCGAAGCAGCAAGTGCTCGTCGTGGTAGCTCGGAATGAAGTGGTTGTCCAGGATCAGCTCGCGCTGGAACGCACGCAGCGTCTCGGCTTGCGGGTCGGTCAGGTGGCCCAGGCGGCCGGCGGTGGCGAGGGTCGGGGTGGTCATGGTGGTGAATCGGGAGAGTTTTCTGCTACTAGAGTTGTTGATGACAGTGACGAAGTTGGTATCAGTGACATTGAGGTGTTTTAGACCGTCAAGTATTGAAGGGTCGTCGCCGGCAGCGGCGCAGTGTGCAACAGCAGTAGCAGTGACCAGAACAGAATAACAACAAGCGACAACGACCGGTGGCGGTGTACACGACAACGGTAGTGGTGATGGCGAGTTTATCATCCACAGCAACGACGAGGACGACCACAGGGCAGTTTGGGCCAGGAGAGCAGCCAGAGGTCGAGCGTGCATTATTATTATTATACGGACCAAAATATAATTATTGGGAACGAACGACAGCGGACGGACGTCGGGAAGGGCGAAAAGTGCAAACGAGGTCAGGTCAGTCAACACGTCCAAAACGCCAAAGTTATTGAAATATGCGAACCGTCAAAAAGAATAAATACGCAAGAGAGAGAGACGTTGGTCGTGTCGTGTCGGCCTGTCAGGTCAGCAGTCGCGCAAAGAGAGGTCGCCAAAGGTGGGATTTTTTTATACGAGCCAAAATGAACAACCGCTACCCAACGCCACTCGATGATCCACATCCTGCCCGACGTGGTCCTCGCTCACTTACAGTGGTTCCTCGATCACCCGACCGATGCCACTGCCCTGAGGACCTCGTGCCGTTCCTTACGTGGGCTCCCCATGCGTGCCTTTCACGTCGACAAGCTCGTCTGGTCGCTGTACAATGCCGACTGGGACTCCTGGGACGCGACCTGGCCCGAGCCGTGGGACTGGACCGCTCCCTCACAACCGAAACGCGCCGAATCGGAAAGTGACGTTGGTTATGACTGCGACGATGGATTTGGTGGATACGACGACCGGCCGCCAAAAACCAACTGCGAGTGGGTGGTCCGCGCGTCCAAAGTCGCTGCCACTCGCGTCTTGGACACGCACGATACCAGGGGCCTCGCCTGTCTCTTGGCCAAGCGCGACTGGTACACGAGCACCGCGCAGTGGAACCTCCTAGCGCACCTGGCATCGGCACTGCCCTCCATCTGGAACAATGCGCCTACTGAAGGGACCGCGTCAGTGCTCCATCATATACTGCCACTCCTGGACAACCCGCACCTAGCGCTGTGGCCGCAGTGGGACGATGACCCGGTCTTGTACCCGCGGCGCGTGCCCGCGTGGTTTTGGGACCGGGTCACGGCCGCCATGTCGATGGTTTCTCATACCGACGACTTGCCGCCACTGTGTGCGCTGATCGTGCACGCCATGGCCGGCGACGTGGATGCAGTCGACCGGGCCCTCGCACGCATCGCAGAGTCGGACCCACCCATTGCAGTTGCATTCACTGAAGTATGCGCCAAGGAACGGTCGATCGTGCACGCGCTCGTGCAGTGTCCTGACCGCGCCGCCGTGCTCGACCGTCTATTGCCCCTCTTCATCCAGGCGTCGCCGAATGGTTGCACTGCTCTGTTCCAAGCGGCGGTGCAGGCTGGCCACCTCGATTCCGTGCTCGTACTAGCAAGCAACCCCACATTCGTGTCCGGACTCGATGCCGACCACGAGCAGCAGCTCGCACATGTGTACGCCAGCGCCACCCCGACCGATCTAACGGACCGCTGGACCGCTCTGTACGCGCAAGCGAGTTCAGAGGGGAACGACGGCGGCCACGCGCACGCGCACCGCGACGGCGACATTGTTCTTGCGCTCGTGGCCATGTCCACTCACACCAGTTCGGCCATCGCGAAAGCCGCTGCCGATCTGGCCTCCTCGGTCGCCACCCGTGACACCAACCGGTACGCCAGCGTGCTCCGGTGGACCTGCTTTGCGGGTGCCACCCAACTCGTCACGACACTCGCACCCCACGCGCCGCTTCACCCGGCGCAGCGCCGCACACTGCAAATGGCGTTCCAAGTGGCCGTGGGAAGGGGGCACTTGGGCGTGCTTCGGGTACTGGTCGATGAGATACCAACACTGGCGCTGGCGACGCTGAACGCGGTCGAGATCGTGTACGCGGCCGCGCAGTCGCAGTATGCGTCGGACGAACGCGTGGTCGCGGTCGTGGGGTACTTGGTGGGCGCGTTGCTGCCAGCGACGGAAAAACCCATTGCAATGGGCGACGAGGTCCTGGAACAGTTGCTCGACATGCGCGCGAGTCCCGCGGGAGTGTTGGCGCTGTTGCAGCGCAAGGATCTGTGGAGTGGTTCCAGAGATGAGTTGTATGAGGCGACTATGCGTGCGCAGTCGTTGGCCGAACGGTCGCCGTTGTCGCCGTGGTGGCCGTACGCGGAGGTGGAGAATGTGTTACTGCAGTAAAGTGCACTTGGCATTCATTCATATCCCGGATATACTAGAGACTGTGGCGTTGCCCATGTTTCGCGGGGGAAGAATGGTGTGATGTTTGTTTTGCTTGCCCACTTGACTTAAAATTTGCACGCTCGCGGACGAACGAAGGCAAGGATTTCTCGGGCCAACCTGTTTGCTTGGCTGCCTGCCAAGACTCCTCTCGTCCAGGACGCCGACCAGTCTCTCTCCTCTAATTGTAATTAAGGGAGACGAAGACGTCAAGCATCACCCAAACAGTAGCCACAGAGTTTCTCTTTCCGCGCAACACCCACGCAACCACTTCCGGCAGTCCACTCAATAATTTTTCTGGCTGTGCCCTGCCGGCTTTCCCTTCAAATTTGCCTTGATATTTATATTTATCTCGTTGCCTCCCATTTCCCTTTACCTACTACTACCTGCGTCTGAGCGCCATCCATTGCCTGGTCCTCCATTTATATATATTTGTGACAGCCTTAACTGGCCCGCACCATCCTCATCCTGCAGCAGTAGTCCAAAGCGTGACGCAACGACATAAAATTGATATGCCGCCACAGCGTCGGACAACCACTTCCGCCTCGGCCTCGGCCACGACGACGACGGCGACGTTGGCGATGGGAGCCAACAACAATCATGCCGCCGCCTCGACCGCCATTGCCCGGCTGCCTTCCGCGGGCATCATCGTTGAGCGCCGGTACGATGCGGCTGCGTACGCCAATTCTGTCCAGGCCGGTATGTTTTTTTTTCTTTCTTTTTCTAAGGAAGGGACTGAAATGCAACACCACACATGAAAAAGCAAACACACGGCGCCGGCTCAAGATCCAGCTCATTAAAGAAGACCGCACGCGCGCCGTGACGCTGGTGAAGCGCAAAGCCGGGCTGATGAAGAAGGCGTTTGAGCTGTCGGTGCTGTGCGGGTGCGAGATAGGGCTGGTGATCTTTGGGCCCAACGGGAAACTGTTCGAGTACGCGTCGGCGGGCAACATCGAGTCGACGCTCCTGCGGTACGCCGAGTACACGCAGCCGCACGAGTCCAAGACCAATTCCGATGTACGCCTTTTTTTATTTTATGAGGACTGTGGAATGGAGAGGTTACTGATGACCCCAATGAAAATACAGTTTTACGGCGAGGACGGCATGTCCACGGTCGAGTCGGACGACGAGGCGCCATCGCCGCCGGCCATGCGCCGCACCCAGCAGTTTACGGCGGTGCAGGTCGCGGCGGCTGTGGCTCCGACGCCGCCGCCGGCGCACCACCACCACCACCACATGCACCAGCAGTACCAGCAGCAACAACAGTACGTGGACGGAATGCAGGTGCATCAGCAGCAACATCAGCAGCATTACGCGCAGCCGCCTCAACATCAGCAGCAGCAGCAGCAGGCCGTGTACGATTCGCAATGGGCAACGCACCAGCAGCAGCAACACCAGCAGCATCAGCAGCAGCAGTACATCGAACCCCAGCCCGCCGCCGCGTACGATATGTACGGCAACCCCGTCGCTCCACCATCCTTGGTCGGGACGCAGCAGCACCAGCAACAACAGCAGCAATACCACCAGCAACAGCAGCAGCACGCGTACCCTGCCACCACCGGCACCTATACGTACACGAGCGGCGGTGAGGCGTCGTACTACACTCCCGCGCCGTCGCAGGCACCGTCGGCCTTACCCCACTCGTACGCGTACGCCACTGCTGCCGCTGATGCAACGATGGTCCCACAACAACAGCACCACCAGCAGCAGCAGCCGCAGATGGGGGGAAGCCCGCCGTTTATTGCGGCGCCGCCCGAGGCGGGGTTCGAGCCCACGGCCACGCCGGCCATGTACGATCAGCATCACCAACAACAGCAACAGTACCACCAGCCGCCCCCACCACCATCGCTTAGCGGCGGCGGCACCGACGGCTGGTCCCATGGCGATGCGTCCATGGCCCACCCACCACCACCCCCACCACCGCAGCAGCAGTCGTCCATGTATGCGATGGCGGCGCCTGCGGCCGATGTGACGCACGTGCCCACGGCCGATAGTGACGGCAGCCTTTCGTACACCCAACAACAGCACCAACACCACCACCAACAACAACAACAACATCAGCAGCCACAAGAGCAACTCCAGTCGCCATCGGCCATGTACCCGGGGTACGGCGTCGGCGGTGGTGGTGGGATCAAGCGCGATGCGCCCGATCCGGACGAGCCGCTGCCCGCGCTGGTGGTCACCGATGGCAGTGGGCCGCAGCAACCGCTTCAGCACTTGCCGCCAGTTCATCAGCAGCAACAGCAGCAGCAGCAGTACGACGCCCCACCAGGCCCACCACCGTCCAAGCGCGCCAAAAAACCCGTGTTTGCGCACAAGCAGCCGTTCTCGCTCAAATTGCAAATCCCGGCCTCGGCCGGCGGCGGCAGTCCCAATGGCGGCGGCGCTGCCCCTCCGGCTTCGACCCACAGCAACTCGGCGTCGCCGATACATATCCGGTCGGCCGGACCCGTGAGTGCCGGAGGGACCGGCGGGGCCGGTGCAGGCATGTGGTCCCCCTCGGTGTCGGTGCCACGAGCCGACGGTGTCGGGCCCATGCTCCTGGAACCGTCAGCCACGCGGTCGCCCGTGTCGGCGGGCCCCGGTGGCCCTCGGCTGCCACTGGTGGCCCAACAACACGCGTACAGGGGCAGTACCGGAACGTCATCGTCGCGCATGGGATCGGGATCGGGGACCACCGCCGGTAGTGGGACGCCCAGCTCGGCGTTCCCGTCGAGTTACTCGGTCGCCGGCGCGCTTTCACGTGGTAATGGTGGGAGCGGCGGGAAGTCGAGCGTGCCGTTCCCGGCGCCCGTCAGTGCGGGCGCGATCCCATCTCCATCGAGCTTCTTTGGGCCGAGTTTCGGCACGGCATCGATATCGTCGTCGTTGTTGGCGGTCGGGGGAGGCGGGCGCGTGTCGTCGGGACTGGCGAGCGGAGCGACAGCGGCAGCAACGGGAGCAGGGACAGGTGCGGGTGCAGCGTCGCCCATGTTCCCGTCGCCGATCCCACCGGCGCGCGACGGCCCACCGAGAGTGCACGAGTGGCCGGTCCCGCAGCCGTCGCCGCCGGCCAAGTCGACGAACTTGGCGTCATCGTCTTCGACGGCCATGCCAACGACGACGATGGCCGCGGCCGCAAATGAGTAAATTATTTTCCCCTTTTCCAATAGACACCATCCGTTATAAACATGGTCGTCCGCCTTCACTGCCAACAAAAGACTCTAATGAAGCACTTGGCCCTGGTCGGCACCCTAGCCCTAGTCGTCCTCACCCTGGCCCCGCCGGCGGTGGAAGCGGTCAAGCGCGCCGACTTCAAGACGTGCGCGCAGTCATCCTTCTGTCGCCGGCACCGCGCCTGGGCAGACTTGCACGTCAATGCCACCACTGCCGCGGCATCCGTCGCTGACTCGATCCTCGCCGCTAACGGGGACAGGGCCGAACAGCACGCAGCACTGACTCGGAACCGGCCTATCATCAGTTCCGGTGACGTTGTAGCGGATGCGCCGCGGTACGCTCTGGTCCCGGGCTCGATCGACGCCAGCCGCGTGGACGAAGGTATTTGGTCTGCGCGGGTCTCTGTTCCCTCGATCCCCACCGCCGCCTCCAGGTCCTCGGTAAAGGAACACGACTTGGCACTCACCATCACCACGCTGGTCAACGGCGCGGCGCGCGTGCAACTGACCAACCCGTCAACCGCGCCGGCCGCGTACGCTTACGACCCGACATCCGCGGCCTTTAGTGGTACACCGATCGCCGTCCCACTGGTCGCAGGAATGGTTTCGGCGGCGGCCGCGGACTCGCCGCCCGGCGCATCCACGGCCATCTCGATCTTGTCGTTTGGCGACAACCAGAACTTCAGCGCCGAGGGCTGGTCGGTGCGCGTCCGGCACGACCCGTTGCGGATCTCGCTGGTGGTCGGGTTGGAGGAACGCGCGGTGGTCAATGGGCGCGGGTGGTTGCGCGTCGAGACTGGCGGGTCCGTTTCTGCTGCTGCTCCAATTGGTTCGGCTGAAGAGGGGGCTGACAAGACCGATCCGTGGGACGCGTGGCGCGCGGTGGATCGCGACGGGACCGGGCCCGAGGAGTTTAACGGGCACCAGGACAGGAAGCCGCATGGTATGTACATTGAATTTTTTTTTTATTCGGTGTGCTCTCATACTCATTGACAATTGGTTTAGGCGATCACTCGTTCGGCCTCGATGTGTCGTTCCCCGGCGCGGCGCACGCGTACGGCCTGGCCGAGCACGCGACCGATTTCGATCTGCCGTCGACCCGCGGCGACGGCGCGCGGTACTCGGATCCGTACCGCCTTTGTACGTTTTCTTATTTTACAATATGGTACAAATCAGCTACTCATGCAGAATGATGGAACGTAGATAACCTGGACGTGTTCGAGTACGAGCTCGACAACCCGATGGCCCTGTACGGATCCGTCCCTTTGCTGCTCACCCACGGCGCTCAGGGATCCGCCGGCGCCCTGGTCCTCACCGCGTCCGAGACCTGGGTCGACATTGACCGCAGCACCCCAAAAGCGCTCGGGTCGCACTGGATGGCCGAAACCATGCCCGCCGACATTTACTTGTTTGCCGGCGCCTCGATCGCCGACACCCACGCACAGTACATGGCGCTATCGGGCTACCCAACCTTACCCCCAACATTCGCGACCGCGTACCACCACTGTCGGTGGAATTTCAACGACGAGCCCGATGTTCGTGGGATTGACGCCGGAATGGACGTCCACGGAATCCCGTGCGACGTGGTGTGGCTCGACATTGAACACACCGACGGCAAACGGTACCTCACCTGGGACGCGCAAAAGTTCCCCGACCCGGCGCGCATGATTGGCGATTTGGCGAGCAAGGGCAGGAAGATGGTGACGATCGTGGACCCGCACATTAAGGTCGACGTGGACTATGCGGTCTCGCGCGAGGCGAAAGCTAAAGGGTTGATGGTGCGCGACCGCGAGGGGAAAGAGGCATTTTCCGGGTGGTGCTGGCCGGGGGACTCGAACTGGATCGATTTCGTGGACCCGGTGGCGCGCGATTGGTGGTCCGGGATGTTTGCGGTCGATAAGTACAAGGGGAGTACGACGGACTTGTACACTTGGAACGACATGAACGAGCCCAGGTACCTTTTACCATTTTTCTCCATTGATGTTCACTGTACTCACACCGATGATATATTAGTGTGTTCACGGGCCCCGAGATCACCATGCACAAGGACTTGATCCACCACGGCCACCTGGAGCACCGCGCGGTCCACAACGCGTACGGCATGCTGCAGCACAAGTCGACGCACTTGGGCCACTTGCGCCGCACCGCGGGCAACCCGACCACCCGGAAACCGTCGGACCTGGCCACCATTCAGCGGCCGTTTGTCCTGTCCCGCGCATTCTTTGTCGGCACGCAACGGTACGGCGCGGTGTGGACGGGGGACAACATGGCCAACTGGGAACACTTGCGCGCGTCGGTGCCCATGCTTCTGCAGCTCGGCATGTCGGGGATCGTGTTTGGTGGGGCGGACGTCGGCGGGTTCTTTGGCAACGTCGAGCCGGAACTGTTGGTGCGCTGGTACCAGGTATGTTTTTTTTTTTTGTTGTTTTGTTGTTGCACACGAATTGCATTCCATTCACACTTTGTTTGTATAGGTCGGCGCCCTGCAACCGTTCTTCCGCGCGCATGCGCACATCGACACCAAGCGCCGCGAACCCTGGCTCTTTGACGACACCACTAAAGATCGCATTCGCGCCGCGATCCAGCGCCGGTATCGCCTGCTGCCAACGCTGTCGACGCTCTTTGACGCCGCGTGGCGCACGGGAGCGCCCATCATGCGCCCCCTTGCCTACGAGTTCCCGACCGACCCGGCCACGTGGTCCAGCGACTCGGCGTTCATGCTGGGCCCGTCGATCTTGGTGGCGCCCGTCACCCAACCCGCGGCCACATCGATCACCACGTACTTGCCCAAGGGAGCTGACTGGTTCGGCGTGAGTGCGAACGAACAAGACCCCGCCGCGTGGACGTTTAGCAAAGGCGGGAACACGGTGACGGTGGAGGCGCCTCTGGAGGCCATTCCGGTATGGTACCGCGCTGGGTCGGTCGTAGTCACCCGCGAACGCGCGGTCGCGCGCCGGTCGTCGGCCGCGTCGGCGCGCGACCCACTGACGCTGTACGTGATGTTATCCCCCACCAACGATGCGAGGGATACGCTGGTGGTGGACGACGGGAATACATTCGCTCATCTCGCCGGTAGAGCCGTGGCTGTTCAAATCAAGGCCGCCGGAGGTGGCATTTCCGCTGCCTTGGGCGCCCCTGCTATTCCGCGTGCACTGGCCGTCGACGCGACTGGTGATGACGCCCAATGGGTGTCGCAGCAACGCAATGTGCCGGCGGACCCGGCGGTGGTCAAGGAGTTCGTGGACTCCATGGTGCGGGTGCGTGTGGAGCGGGTGGTGGTGGTTGCGCCGCCGGATGTGAAGGTGCAGTGGTTGGAGTCGGAGAAGGTGGTTAAGGTGAAGGGGGCCAACGCGGTGGTGGTCAAGGAGCCTGGGTGGACGCTTGGGGACGCGACGTGGGCGCCGGTTCGGTTTGCTGCTTGAAACGTTATTTTTGATTCGGGGTGGGCGAATAAGGTATATCAAGTTGCTTTTATCATGATACGCTGGCTGCGGGGTTGATCGGATCCTGGTTGGTGTGAGATGCGTTTATTTGATTTGGGCGAGGCTCCGAATTGGCCGCCAGGCTCAACGCGCCACACGACTCGTCCCGACCAGATACTATTTGCCAAGTCGAATCTGCGGTTGATGGTGGCGATGATTCGCGTCCAGTCCCGGGATTCGACCGGACCTGGCCCAAGCATGCTGCTGGAGGGATTGAGGAAGAAGATCGCGGACGCAGTCGCGAGCACGTGTATTTCGGACTCATCTCAATCCGGCCACGCACATCGAGTTCCCGTGCGCGCGGTGCGAGGAGCAGTTGTCGAGACTCTGGGACTAAATGTAATTTTTTTTTTGCTACACGAAAGCCGTCTACTCTATGCACACCAAAGGGACTTAGTATTTGTAGTACTTGTCCGTGACCTGGATAAACACCTCCTCGAGCGACGACTGGTCGATCCCGAAATCCACCACATCGCCGGTCTGCGCCATGTACTCAAACACCGCCGACAGATCCGTCCCAGGCGGCAGCGGAATGGTGATGCGCACCTCCCACCCGAGCGTCTCGGCGTCAGACTCGTTGACTTTACCGCCACGCGCACGCAGCGACGCCAGCGCGTCCTGGTGCTCGTACTTGACCTTGAGCCCGTCAAGTCCCAAGTCACAGTGCAGCTTGGCAATCATGTTATCCATGGCCCTGGTCTCGGCCGCGAGTGCGCGCTCCTGCAGCGACTCGGCGGGGACCACCGGCGCCGAAATGGGCAGCTGCAAGTGCAGCGCGTGGCCCGAACCGTACCGCTTGCGCAGCGACACTGGGTTGCCGAGCACGCGCATACGTCCACCGGCCATGATCCCGATGCGCGTGCACAGCGCGTCGGCCTCGGCCATCGAGTGCGTTGTCACCAAGATCACCGTCTCGCCTTGCTCGCGAATGCGGCCCAGCAGCTTCCACACGCCCATGCGCGTAGCAGGGTCCAGTCCCGCGCTCGGCTCGTCGGCCAAGATCACCTGTGGGGAGCCAATCAC
>MU624912.1:0-17659 GCA_025349905.2 Blastocladiella britannica
TTGGCGATAAAACGGACGTTTTGTTCCACTTCACTTCCATCTCAGAATTCTGCATCCGAAACTCTGTTCAGTGCGCCGTGAAGTCGCAGTTCAAAAATATCAAATGGCACAGCAAAACATACAACTCATTGTCCGGTTCACGGCCACTCCCGACCGCGCGTTCTTGGTCCCGTGGTCGTCCTCGCTGACCTCCATTGTCCATGCGGTGCGTCGTCAACCATCCCGCTCAAACCACACCCAGTGGCAACTCACCTCGTCCATCACAGATAGATTCGCGCCGCCAGTCCTGACCTGTGCCCGCCCGACCGCGCCGTGCGCTTCTTACATGCCGGCGCACTGCTCCCGCTCGACCTGCCCTTGCGCGAGATCCGCGGAATGCTGGTGTTGACCAGGAGACGTGGGCCGTCGCCGCCGCGTGGCACCACTGACGTTAATGGTCCATTGCTGCTGGAGGAGGAGGCCCGACCGGCGAGAGTGGCTGCCGCTGCTGCCCCTCCGACCCTTTTCGATGCCACGTCAACAGCTGCCCTGGGGGACGATGACGACGACGATGCTGATGACGATGATGATGCTCCACTGCTTGTGCAGGATGGTGGAGAGTCTCCGGTACAAGCGTCCACAGCATCAGCAGGAGTGGTGGAGGGGACGGCACCCGAGCGGGTTCGGACCTACGACACGGCGATCGTGCTGTGCTCGATTGCGCCGCCCCCAGCAGCACCTGGAGCAGCAGGAGCACCACCATCGACAACAACAGAAACAACAACACCAGCAGAGCCAGCACGACCGCAGCGACGGATCGGGTTCGACGTACTGCTCGACCAAGGCTTTTCCGCCGCGGACGTGACTGCATTCCGGACCACGTTTCATGCGGCACGCGGGTCACATGCCGCCCCCGCGGCTGAGCGCACGCGGCTTGAGGACGCGTGGGTGTCGGGCACCGAGTCCCGCGACGCTGATGCCGCGCGGTTGGGTGCCACCGACGCCGCTCGCGTGCGCGGGATGGTGCGGGCCGCGATCGTCGGGTACTTGCTTGGGATCCTGGCGCTGTTCACGTTCAAGGAGCACGGGATGGTGGATGGGAGGCAGCGCGCCGGGATCGCTATGGGCATGGCCGCGAACTTGGTGGTGGGGCTGTACATGTGGCTCAACGCTGCCGATACGTCGTCCTCGTAGGACTGGCCCGTTTATATATACATTTTTTTTCCGAGAAGAGAGAGTCTAGCTCGCCCATGTCATTGACGCGCCCTCGCCTTGGCCGTGATCGATGTCCATGTCCACGTCGTTGGAAGTGGAGCCATTCACGCCCGCCTTGTCATCATGATGCTGGTGGTGATGCATCCGATAATCAGCCTCGCGTGGCGGCACCAAGAACGCGCCCGGCAGTCGGTGCGCGAGCCCAAGCAGCCGCACGCGCACGTCGTCCCGCACGGCCTCGGCCGACGGCGCGTCGTGCCACCCGTTATGGTTGACGACCTCACCGGAGGGAGGATCCGGTGGGGGACGCCAGAGCGTCATATCGCGGGCAATCGCTCGGAGATGGCCGTGCACCGCCCGTCCCGCGGCATCGGGCGGCGTGTATGCCAGCTCGGCCACGCCCGGGTGTCGCAGCATCGCCTGCAGCTCGCGCGAGTCCCACCCGACCCCCGGTACGGTTCCGAGGTCGTTGAGGTCCACGAGTGGTCGAGCCCGAGGTGGCTGCGGCGGCGGTTGTACTTCAATTGGCCCCGGATTGTTGGCAGCAGCACGTTCGCGGTCCACGTTAAACTGTGTGCCGCGGTCATCAATCACCAACACCGACGACGTGGATGCCGATGATGATGCGTCAGCGGCAAAGGTCGGGCGGCCCCACTCGACCGCGCCAACGGCGCCCGTGGCCGCCATGTGCGCCACGACCGCCGCCACGCCGCCGCTGAGCCCGTCCAGCCGCGCCCGTACCGCCCGTACCGCCCGCTCAGCCGCCTGCGTGGCCGCCGACCAGCCGCTAATCCCGCGCGCAAACTGCGCCACCGACGCCGCGTATGCGTCGCCCACCCGGCCTCCACCAGTACCGCCCCACGTGAGCGCGTTGAGTCGTACCGCCGGGTCGATGGCCGCGGGGTCATCTCCATCATCAGTGGCCGATCCCGGGTCGGCTGGCGGGGCGTACAGGAACGTGCCGTAGTCGGTGAGCGATGCGGGTACCGCGGGCGCGGTCGGGTCGGCCATGCTGCGCACGGACGGCGGCGCGCCCGCGCGAGGGCAGTCGCCGCGGATTGTGCGCGGGTACTCCCAAGTGACGGTGGATGACAGGACGAGCGAGCCGTCGGCCGCATAGGCATGTGGGGTTGGTGGGACCGTGGGCGCCGGACGTGGGGCATTGACGGCAGCGCTATCAGAGCGGTGCGAGGAGGGCAAGTACTCGGGGACCGCGGCGGCGGCAATGAATGGGTCCGGTGGTTCGGATTTAATCGACTGCTGCTGCTGTTGCTGCTGGCCACTACCATTGGTGTTGCGCCGGTTCGATCCAAGGACACTTGCTGCAGGCGAGTCGGTCGAGCGTCGGTGGACTGATATGGACGAAAGAGATGTGGAGCCCGTCTCGTGCCGCGAAAGCTGTGGGGGAGGATGCAGTGACGAATTCGAGCCGTGCATCTGCTGATACTGCTGCTGCTGCTGGCGAGTGAACGAGGCAATGCCCAGAGATGAACCATGGTCAATAGAGTCGTGCGATGCACCTCCGGCCGCCGCTGGACGGTGGTGGGGATGGCTATCGACCAGACCAGGCGAGGACGACCTGGCGATGGCAGCCGAAGCAGCGGCAGCCGCGAGCCGTGTAGCGCGACCAATGCTGCTACCTCGCGGCCCAGCGGATCCCTGGGACATGAGGTCCTCTGCCTCATGCCCACCGCCATGAAAGGAAGAATGCGAGGAGCGGGGCGGATCCGACGACGAGGCCACGGTCCACTCGGTCTCGGCCTCGCGATCAAACCACCCATTGGCCCACGCCTCGAGCTTGGTGGCTTCGCGAACAAAGATCGAGTCGGGCGGGTTGAATTGGCGGCAGTTGGCAATGACCAGCCGAAAATCGCGCTCAAGGGCGCTGACCGACTTGTACACGCGCATGCGCACTTTTTCGCGCATGGTGCGGAAATCCATCGGCTCGGAAATCACCGTCAGGTACTCGGGCACCTCCTTGGTGTCGACGGGCTCTGCAAAGAACCCGTAGCTGTCGCGGCGGCGCAGCGTGTCAATCAGCCGGCCAAGGTGAAGGTATAGGTCCTTTGGTTTGGACGGCACGATCGATGCTCCAGTTGTGTCAGAGGTCTCGGCCCGTTTACCGGTACTGCGGGGAGCAGGTGCGGTATGAGCAGCTCCGCGCGATCGGAGCCTGAGGGCAGTGGCGGCGGTGGTACGAGTACGTCGGCTGCTCCGGGTGGCGCTGTTCGTGCCCCTGCGACCGCTAGAGGCAGCTCCCGTTGCGCGGCGTCGTGAGGACCTGGCGGCACCATTCACATTGTCATCATCGTCATCGTCGTCATCGTCCTCGCTATGGTCCGATTCGCTACTACTGCTGCTGCTGAAGTTGCTCTCAGCATTGTCGCTGCCATAGCGGTCATCGTGGTAGGATTGATGGCGCTGTGTGTCGACAGTGGCGCGAGCAGAGCGACTGGCAGGAGTGACGCTGGCGCGACGTTCTGGCGGGGCAGTAATACCAGAATCAATACCAGATGTCGAGGCCGTGGCCAATGGAGACCGCGGCGAGTGTGCGGCCGACGCCATAGACCCGGCAGCAGCCAACAATGCGTCGTCGGAATCGTCAGAGGAAGACGGGGGCGACGAAGACGTGGCCAGGACTCGGCGGCGGCGGCGGCGGTCGTCCTCGCTCGGCATCATCCGTGCCCGTGGCCGTTGCTGCTGTGGTTGCGGCATCTGCCGACTTTGCTGGTGGCCATGATCAACATCCAGGGTCTGTACAGCAGCAGCGGTGGCCGGCGAGCGAGCCGACGACGCGTACGGAGGGGGCGACTGCGAACCAGAATGAGAGTCTGGCGACGGCGACTGCGAATGCCGTTCGTCACGAGTGTGATTGGGAGTGCGAAACCGCGGATCGAGGCGCGCTCGCTTGGGTGGTGGCGGGAGTGGAGGGTCCAGGGTACGTTGTGGGTGGTCAGAGAGCATGTTGGAATGCATTTCACATCTTCTTCGTGTATTTTCCCATTAAATTTTTGGAAAGAGAAGACTTTTTGACTTTGAAGCGATGTGAAAACCCACGTCCCTGTCCGTGGACTTCCCCAACACAAAAACCCAACAAAAATTGACGTAGATCAGCGAAGACCAAACCTCTCTTTCGTTCGCATACCAACAACAATAGCAGAATGCTTCGCTCGCAGCTGACTACCGCCGCCCTTCGCTCTGCTGCGCGTCGCTCCATGGGTATGTAACATAACATGCACGCTGATCAATCTAGCTCCACTCTTGATCGTCTGACTTTTTCATTTTGTACACAGCGACCGCCACCAAGGTACCTTCGAGCGATTCTCCAACGTTATACGTATCGAAATAACAACATATGTCTAAATAGCCTCTGGTGATCGGCTTCATTGGCCTCGGCCAAATGGGTTCCCCGATGTCGGCCAACCTGCTGCAAAAGTACCGTGCCGCCAACCCGAGCGCCGCAAAGTCGCCGTTCGTGGTGTACGATACGGTCCCCGCCGCCTCGGCCGCGTTTGCCGCGTCGCACGCCAATGCCACCGCCGCCACGTCGGTCGCGCAGGTCGCGGCCGCCGCCGACGTGGTGGTCACGATGCTGCCGACCTCGGCGCACGTGCACGACGTGTACCTGGGCGCCGACGGCGTGCTGGCGCACATCAAGCGCGGCGCGCTGCTGATTGACTCGTCCACGATCGATCCGGCGACCGTGGTCACCGTCGCTAACGCTGCCAAGGCCAAGGGCGTGGATATGGTTGATGCGCCCGTCTCTGGGGGTACTTTTTTCTTATACTTGGACGTTATTGCAAAAGGAACTCACCACATTGGAAATATGTATAGGAATTCTCGGCGCCAAGGACGCGACCCTCACGTTCATGGTCGGCGGCCCGCAGCCGCTGTTTGACCGCGCGACACCGCTGCTCAAGCACATGGGCCGCAACATTGTGCACTGCGGGCCCTGGGGTAAAGGCCAAGTGGCCAAGATCTGCAACAACATGGTGCTGGGCTCGACCATGGTGGCGGTGGCCGAGGCCATGAACCTCGGGATCAAGCACGGCATGGACGCCAAGGCGCTGGCGGGGATCATGAACACGTCGTCGGCCCGTTGCTGGTCGTCCGACACTTACAACCCGGTTCCGGGCGTGCTGGAGGGCGTGCCCGCATCGCGCGACTACGCCGGAGGCTTTGGGATCCGTCTCTTGCAAAAGGACATGGGCCTCGCCATTGCTGCCGCCGAACAGGCCAAGGTGCCCGTGCCCATGGCCGCCGCCGCCGACTCGCTTTACAAGGCTGCCATGAACCTCGAGGGCGTCGAGACCAAGGACATGGGCATCATTTACCAGTTCCTCTCGGGCGGGATCACCAAGTACATCAAGAAGAAGCAGGAGTGATTTCTTTTTGACGCTTTTTTTCCGATCAGACGGTACGGCGTGGAAGTGCGAGGGGCAGCAGCCAATAAATATACTAAATTGTTGCATATCAAATGGAATAGTCCACGAAATCGTCCTCGGCATTGTGATGTGCCGCCGACTTCTTGGGTTGTGCTGTTGCAGCAGTGTCATTTGCACCGGCCTCGGCACTCAACTTTGGCGGAAGCAACGAAGCTGTTAACGCCCCACTCAACTTTTCGAGCACCGTACGCAATGCGTCCCTGACGGCCGCGCGCAACAGACCACCCAGCTCGCTCTCAAGTGCGGCCGCAGCCTCCCATCGCGGATCGGCGTCCACAATGTCCCGCGCCTGGTCCGCGATCGCCACCGGGTCGTCGATCCCGTCGCCAAGGCGATCGGCCACCCACCCTTCCAGCAACGCGCGCGCGTCCGTCAGAGCGTCTGAAGCGGCCTGAACGGCAGTCGCGCGGCGCGCGATCAGCGCCGAGTCCATCAGCCGCTCCAGGGCCGCCGCACCGCCGACCCCGCGCGCCAACGCCGCGTCCCGAGCCCAGTCGGCGTCGCGCAGTACCGAGGAGGTGGTGGCGGTGGCCAGGTCCGCCGGCCGAACATGCGCCATCACTGCGTCGCGTACTGCCCGCTCGGCGGCAAAGCGCAAGTGATCGAGCCGGTCCCGCGCAGCCGCCCGCATCGCCGGTACCGCGAGCCCCTGACGCAAGCACGCCGCGTACCGCGGGTCCCGCCGCGCTGATGCCAGTACCGTATCCGGGTCGTCGCCGGCCCGCGCTACATCGGCCACCACGGCCGTCCACACCGCTGCTGCCTCGTCTAGCTGCATGCGCCGCCGCGCCGACGCCGCGTCGCGCGTGGTCGCTGCTTGGTCGCGATGCACTTGCTCGGCCCGCGCTCGAAGCGCTTCGGCCTCGGCGGCGGCACGCTGCTGCTGCCGTTGTTGTTGCCGTTGTTGAAGCAGCTGGGACGTGGGCGGAGCGGCTGGGCGGTCGTCACTGGTCATAGTGGTAGTTGTTGTTGCCGCAACCTCTTGCTCGGCCTCCTTGACCACCCGCGCAAGTTCCTCTGGCCGCATCTTGCGCGTCTCCTTCCACAGCTTCTCACGCTCGCGGTCGTCGCGGCCAATCCCGTAAAACTTGGGGTCTTTGCGGAATTTGCGCTTGAATTCCTCCCAAAACAACTTGCGGTTGTCCCCCACCAGCGCCATGAACGCGGTGCGCGGGTCCAGGACCGGTTTGCGGGCGGCGCGCGCCTCGGCCTCGTGCGCGCAGTACCGATCAAACAGCATGCGTCGCTCTCGGTCGGTCAGATCCAGGTCCGGCAAGTCGTCGACTACCAGATCGTACGCCGAGAACGGGTCAACGGCCTTGTCGCGCATCTCGGTCAAGAAGGCCTCGGCTTTTTCCTCGAAAGAGAACTTGTGGATCTCGAAATCTCCTTGTTCTTCTTCGTCGTCGTCGTCGTGGTCGCCTACAATGGCGTCAAGTCGGGCGGCTAGCGCCGCATCGGCCTCGAGTCGAAGCAGCTCTGCTTCCAGGTCTTCTTCTTCTTCTGTTTCCTTGTCAACTCCTGGTGGTTGCGCTCTGGTAAGTAAGCAACATGGTTAGTTGGACACTCTCCTCGGCTCCTTCAGAAAAGTAAACATACGCATTGGCACCACCATCGCCATCACCGTCGCTGTCGTCGTCATCACTGTCGTCGTACGCAACGAGAGGGACGACTCCTCGACCGGTCTCTATGGATTTTGGTTTTGGCGGAGCAGGTACAACCAACGGATCCACGTCCATTGACTCCACCTCCACCATGCTACTGCTCGTTTTCTCGGTTAATCGTGCGTCCAGCTTGGCAATCGCGTCGGCGAGCTCAGTGGGAACGGCCCACGTCGATACTTTTGTCGCCAAGTGGTAGTAGAATCGGTTTCCGGCCGCGGTCACGCATAAATACACGTTGGAACGAGGGATCCGGTGCCTTTTTATACAATCCAATGTGAGTTGTCATATTTTGGAGTGACCAAGTTCAAAACGAAAAACGGTATACCTTGCAGATACGCGATCAGGGATCTGCATGGGTACATGGTAGTTCGGCACCGGAGGCGGGAACTGGACAAATGGCGGCGGCGGAGTCACCAGGGGTAGCTTCCAGGTCGCTATAACACATTATTTAGTCTCGCAGTATGATAAAAGGAAAATAGCGAAACGAACCGCGCTTGGTCAGGTGGTTCCACGCGTATACGTGGCCAGTAGGACCGACGTGCAGCGTCCATCCGTGGCGCGGCACGTCAATATCGATCATTGGAACATTGTCGGGCACCGACATTTTGAGTAAATTTTGTTATTAATATCATCAGCAAAGCGAGAGTTAATTTGAACATTTGCCTTTGAAAAAAATGGACGTAATACATACGGTCGCTGCATTCTGCCCATGAATGAGGTTGCGGACCAGCACCTCAAACACGGGATGGTACCCGTCGACATCCTCGAATACGCCAACAGCGACCTCGACATCTTCGGTGCTGAAATAATGAGGCATCTCGTCGATGATCGACTTTTTGTTGCTGTTGGCCATGTACAGGTTGAACTGGAGCATGTCCTCAACCATTACGCTGAGGCTCATACGTTTTTCATGTTGAATGATCCTTTGATCCAGGCGCTGGTGCAGTGACGACGATGGCCAGCCAAGGTCGTTGTTTTTTTCATTGGTTATGCGAAATACAAATAAATATAAAGAGCAGTATCTATTTCAAATAGCGTGCACATGCAAGATAGTCCAGATGGCACGGCGCGGACCGCGCGCCGTCGCGGCAAGGAGGCGTGCGCTGTGGAAAATAAAGGTCAAGTCAAACGCCCCTGACACGATACGAATAGTAGGAAGGATATCGACCAGGAATATTTAAATTTATTTCGACCGTGCCGGCAGTAAACGGCAGGAGGGTGACCGCAAGGTTGTATTGTGCGAGTGACTCGAGCAAAGACCTTTTCTCTCTCCCGCTTGACGCGTAAAAATACAATACAAGTGCAATGGTCCGGTAAAATCCAACGAGACAACATCGACATGGAGGATATCTAACGTATAATTGTTTTGGCACAGGAATACGAAGGCGCCCTTCAGCTCAAAATCGAAAAAATCATTCGGTCGCGCTGCTACGAGACGCGATTCTGGAAGGAAGAGTGCTTTGGCCTCAACGGTATCTACATATATCATATGACGGGCCTTTGTTAACTTATTGATATGATTTGGTTAGCGGAATCGATCATTGACAAGGCGGTCGAGCTCGATCACATTGGCGGCATTTACGGCAACACCACGCCAACGCCGTTCCTTTGCTTGCTCCTCAAGCTGCTCCAGGTGGAACCAACCGAGGACATTGTGCTCGAGTATATCCTTGACCCCGAGTTCAAGTGCGTTTACTTTTAACATTCACTTGGTGCGATTAACTTGGTGTAGCAACAGGTACCTTCGAGCCCTCGGCGCATTTTACTTGCGCCTGACCTTCCCACCACGCGACATTTACCGGCATCTCGAACCGCTCCTCAACGACTCGCGAAAGTTGCGCGTCAAAGAATCGCTGACGGGCACATACACCCTCTCGCACGTGGATCAGTTTGTGGACGACCTGCTGGCACAAGAACGCGTTTGCGACGTGATCCTGCCGCGGTTGCCAAAACGGTACATTTTGGAGGAAAATGACGAGCTCGATCCGCGCGTGTCGGCAGTGCAGGACGAGTGGGAGGCAACGCTCGAGTCCCGCGCTACCACCTGCGATGATGATGTGGCTGGCGGCGATGAGGCCATGGATGTCGATGATGCAAGGGATGTCGACGAGGAAGAGGACGGCCGACTTCCAGACGACGCCGAGGAACTGGTCGGGACGAAAGTCAAGGTCAGCAAGAAAAAGGCGGCGGGGTTGTTCAAGTCGTCGTCGTCAAGCAAAGGCCGGAGCGGCGGCGTGCCGAAACCAGTCGAAGAAGAGGATGCCGCAGACGACCAGGACAATGGCGGTGGTGGGTTCCGCGAGAGCATGTCGGTGGAGGAGACCAACAAGATGCGCGTTGCCATGGGACTGAAGCCATTGCGGGGATGAAGGACTTTGGGAAATATGTCATCACACAAACGGAATATTTTTCTGCTGACTTGCACTTTTTTTCCGGGTCGGACTTGAATTGAAGCTGTTGCCGCTGCCACCGTTTTGCTGCTCGCGCTGGCCGGTGGCGCGGTGGCGCGCGCAAGGTAAAAGATAATCGTGCTTTCTCAGCGAGGGTTATTGCCATACGTGGCATACGTTGAGATTCCATTTTGCTTTTGCTACAAGTACGAGGTGCAGGAGCAAGGATCCAGCAAAAACAGTATCCTGCATCCAGCAAGTCTCTCCAAACAACATCAAATTTCGCTTCATAAAATGACCACCTCCACTGAAACCGAGTTCCCTCCCATGGAGTACCGCTTCCTCGGCAAGTCTGGTCTCAAGGTGTCCGTCCTCTCGCTTGGTACGATCGCCAGTTGTGACTACAGGAGCTGCGATCAAGAGCTAACTTTTCAATTAATAAAAACAAAAAGGTGGGTACCTCACGTACGGCGGACAGGTCCAGGACGATGTCACGTACCAGTGCATGAAGACCGCGTACGAGCTCGGCGTCAACTTTTTCGACACGGCCGAGGCCTATGCTGGTACGATCCAATTTCAATTGATTGAGTTCTTCCCAACCGAATAAAACTCATTCTTGAGACAAAATCATTAGACGGAAAATCCGAGATCGAGATGGGCAAAGCCATCAAGCGTCTGGGCGAGGAGCTTGGCGCCAAGCGCAGCGACGTGGTGGTCTCCACCAAGCTGTTCTGGGCCGGCAAGGGCCCCAACGACCGTGGCCTGTCGCGCAAGCACATTGTTGAGGGTCTGCGTGCGTCGCTGGACCGCATGGAGTTGTCGTACATTGACGTGGTGTTTGCGCACCGCCCGGACGTGTCGACGCCGATGGAGGAGACCGTGCGTGCCTTCAACCATGTCATTGAACGTGGATGGGCCTTCTACTGGGGTACCTCCGAGTGGTCAGCGCAGCAGATCACCGAGGCGCACCTGGTCGCGCAGCGCCTCAACCTGATTGGCCCGCTGTGCGAGCAACCGCAGTACAACATGCTGCACCGCGAGCGGTTCGAGAAGGAGTACGAGCATCTGTACTCGCAGTACGGGCTTGGCACCACCGTGTGGTCGCCGCTGGCGTCGGGCGTGCTCACGGGCAAGTACAACGACCTGGCCAACATTCCCGAGGGGTCGCGGCTGACCATGACCGACAACATGTTCATGGCCCGGCTCCGCGCCGATCTCGAGTCGGAGGGCGGCCGCGCCAAGATCGTCAAGGTCGCGGCGCTGGCTCCGATCGCCGCGCGCCTGGGTTGCACCACTGCACAGCTCGCGCTCGCGTGGTGCCTGCACAACAAGAACGTGTCCACACTCATCACGGGCGCGTCGCGGCCTGAGCAGGTCAAGGAGAACGTGCGTGCCCTTGCCGTGGTGGCCAAGATCACGCCCGAGATTACGGCCGAGATTGAGGACATCCTCAAGAACAAACCGGTGCCCGAGTTTTACTACCGCAACATGTAAAGGGGACTGCTTGCAAATCTGGCACATAAAATGAATACAATTTTTCCATCATTTCTTCACATAAGCGGATCTGACCTTACCTCAATTCCCACATCAAAAGAATACTTGCCTCTCATCCAATAAAAATGCGCCACCAACCCAACATCGCTCTTGGGTGGGCCTTGTTCCTTCTGATCACATGTACGGCGGTTCATGTCCCGCACGTATCGGGTACCGCCCTGTCCAAATCTCTCGCCGATCTTAGTGTCAACTGTCGTCAATGCACGCGCCGATCCGAGATTGTTGTGCCCATGATTGCCAACAGCGATTGGATCCTCAAGACATTTTGGAAATCGCTGGCGGTCGGCGCTACACGGGCCAGCCAGCTGTATAATGTGACGTATATCTTGATGCAGCCCATTGCTTTTTCCGCTGCAAATGAGGCAGCGCTGGTGGCCAAGGCTGCTCAGAATTACACCATGATCGGGGCGACCGTTGGTGCGTATCCAATTTGTCAATTTGTATTTTTCCGTTTCCCAGAATTTCACACGACAATCATAAACAAATATTAGCCGATCTGGCAACGGTTGCTCCGGCCATCAAGACTGCCGTGCAGAATGGAACCACCGTGGTCACGTTTAATGTCGGCGATTTGTTCATTGGTCAAGACAATGCCATGAACCACGTTGGTCAGCCAGAGTCGGTGGCCGGATTCAAAGTCGGAGCTCGATTGGCATCGCTTGGGAGCACCAACATTCTTTGTATCATGCACCAAATGGGCAGTGCATCACAAGTCCAGCGCTGCCAGGGAGTCACGAACGGCGCCTTATCCGTGAATTGTACGATCCTTTTTTTTTACTCCTATGTCCATGTGTAAATTATGGCTGGACCGCTAACAAATCCTGTTTTCACGAGTAGCCCAAGCGACAACCTCACTGCTATCGACGGATTCTGGCTCGATCCCGGCCCTGACGGCAGCCGTGAATGGATACCTCGACAGCAACCCAACCACCGATGGGATCGTCTCTCTCTCGCAAGATGTCGTCAACTACTACCTCTCAGTTCTTCAGACCCGCGGGCAAGGGAGCTCCGTGCGCGTGGTCACATTCGATGTCAACTTGGACATCATTTCCAAGATGCAGAGCAACAAGATCGCATTCGGCATTGATCAGCAGCAGGCACTCCAAGGTTTCGGGGCCATGCTCATGCTAAAGACGTTTTACATGACGCGCGGCCAAAAGTTACTGACCAAGGTCCTGCTCACGGGGCCGTCGGTCGTTACCAGCGGCAACTCGGCTTTGATCAGTTGCCGCTTGGACAATACGCAAGCTGGATGCGTGGCGACGCTTGCTTCTGTGCGATTTTATTTTATTTTATTTTATTTTATTTTTTGTTCCTTTTGTATTCTTGTGCATTGGACTCACTCCTCTCCGACAACGTAATAAAAATATGGTGGATTAGTCGGTCACGATTGGCATAGTGGGCCTCAATCCGTGGTCCATTAGCGACTCCAACACGCAGCAAACACAGTACGGAGCACTCAATGCGGCGCGCGAGCACGGCGTCAAGCTCAAGTTCCTGGACGCGGGCACCTATGATTTGCAGGCGCTTTCAACCTCGATTCAGACCGCCATTACTGGTCGCACCATCTCGGCGTTGCTCATGCCGTTCCCATCCACGGCCAGCGGGCAGGACTTTGGCGTGCTCGCGGACCAAGCGGCGGCCGCCAACATCCCCGTGTTCACATATGGCACGGGAGCGGTCCGAGGCGCGGCAAAGGTCGCGTCGGGATCCATCAAGTTCCACCTCGGCCAAGACGAGTCGGCATCGGGTGCGCTGTTTGGCGCTAAACTGAATGCGCTCATGCCGAGCAACACGCAGGTGCTGTGCTTGACGGTGGAGGTGGGCAGCGACGACATGCCGCTCAAGTGCGCGGGCATTCAGTCGGCGCTGATGGGTGGCCGGACGATGTTGGTGCAGTCGGGCAATTCGCTGGTACTGAGCGTCTCGGCGCGCGTGGTGGTGCTAACGCAGCAGACGCTGGTGACGGCGCTCAACTCGAATCCCAACATTGGCGCCGTCGTGTTCCCCAACCCCGAAATGGCCCGGGCCGTGGTGACCGCGCTGGCGGCATCGTCGCGCGCCTCCTCACCGCCCATCCTCGCCGGGTACGGGTACAGCCTGGACGTGGCCGAGATGATTCGCGCTGGAACGGTCGCATTCACCGCTGACGAGCAGCCGTTCTTGCAGTCGTACCTGGCCACCGTCTTTGCTTCGTATTACTTGACGGACGGGCTGGTACTTACCAACTCGCTGCTCGAGACTGGGCCCAATTTTATCGACCAGGCAACGCTCCCTGCCGCTATTTGCCGCGCCGACGCGGCCGCGGACCCGATGGCCGAGTGCCCGGCATGCGTGCCTCTGTGCTCTGTCAATGGTAAGTGTCTCGACAGCGGCGCGTGCCAGTGCAAGAGCGGGTGGCTGCTAGGCCCGAATGCCGACTGCCAGCTCAAAGATCCGGGGTTGCAGTTCATTGCCTGGAACTCGGGTGCCGCCATCACGTTCGGCGTGCTGTCGGGACTAGCCATCCTCATGAGCGCGGGCGTGGCAGCGGTATTGTTCTACCACCGGCACACGCCCATGATCAAGGCGTCGTCGGCAACAGTCGCAATCACCATGCAACTGGGGTTTGCGCTGGTGTACGCGGTGCCGTTTCTGTACATGGGCGTGCCGTCGCCGTTGACGTGCGCCGCACAGCCGTTCTTTATCACGGTCGGAGTGTCGGCGGTCATGGGCCTGCTGCTCGCCAAGACCTGGCGCATCTACGTGCTCTTTAGCCAGGTGTTCCAGGTCCGCAAGCGCGTGATTGCGCGTACCGTCAAGGCGATTGGGATGGGAGCCATTCTTGTGAATTTGGTACTTTTACACCTCTTTAGAAGGCTGAGAGACGGGACTGACTGCTCATAAGGACAGTAGGTGCTCTGCGCGATATGGATCGTCATTGATCCACCAGTGCCGATGAACCAGGCCATCTCCGAGGGCGTGACCAATTACGTATGCTCGAGCTCGAGCAGCTTCCTGTTTACGAGTCTCTTACTCGCTTATGTGTGTCTTCCTCTTTTCATTTCTTTGTCATCGTGGCGATTCGCGCTCTCATCTTACGCACAATGGAATAGAATGTGACCCTGATCCTGATTGGATCAGTGCTCGGCTTTCTGACACGCGGTGTCGAAGAGCGGTTCAACGAGTCCAAGCAGAGTATGCCTCATATTACTCTCGGAGGTTATTGCATTACACGTACTCACACCTAATAAAGTCGGAGCCGCCATGTACAATCTGCTCGCCCTCACCGCAATCGGGGTGCCCATCCTGCTGGCCAGCAGCTGGCTCATGCGCCTGTTTTTCTGCGTGCTCTCCGGCCTGGTATTGGTGGGTGGGGTGTCGACGCAAGTGATTTTGTTCCTGCCCAAGTTGGTCTCGGCCTGGCCAAAGTCCGGGGACGGCGACTCGTCGTCCGCCAGGCTGCACCATTTGACTCCAAGTGGTGGTGGTGGAGCCCCGATTGCCATTCGCCGCGGCCCCAGCGGCAAGCGCCGGACCATGTCGACCGTGTATGGCGCTCGGCCGTCCATCAGCTCGTTGAGCATCAAGCGCCAAGAATGGGACTCGCTGATGCTGGCCACATCGGTGCGGGTAGTGCGCGGGCGGCTGAGCGGGCTCGGGGCCATGTGGACGTCGTCCGTGGTCACGTACTTTCGCGACGTGGAGACCTGGCGGCCGACTCTGAGCGTCATGAGCACGTCGCAAAACGCGTTCGCGGGACAATTGTACGATCTCTCAACTGCGACCGCGGTGATGCTGGGCACCACCGCAGCGGCTCCTCCTGCAACGGCAAGCTTGTCCAAACCGACCACGAGCGATACTTCTTCAATCTCCAGCGTCCAGTCCGACATGAGCCCAATCACGAACCGTGTGCTTCTGATTGAATACGAGGTACCTACCTTTTTTTTTTCTGGGATTTGTGTGGAACAACTCATCATTTCCCAATATCTTACTTCAGACCGGATGCAAGATCTACATAAGGGTGCCGACTGGGCCTCTGGCGGACCTGTGGACAAGTACCTTGAATGCCAAGTCCGGCCAGAAAGAATCCACCAGCGCCATCGGCTCCCAGTGTGCTGGCGTTCCTGGAAAGGCAACCAGCACTCGAAACAGCAAGGGGGCGAGTAGCGGCAATGTCGTGTCCACTCGCTCGATCGGCGCCTCTGAATGAATAGAATTTTTTTTTTTTTTGTGCTTAGCGTCTACTGTATATTTATTCTTGGCTCCATACTCCAACTTGATCCGCCAAAGTGAGCTGCAGGCGCCACTGTGGGGACGACTGGCGCCGCTGTTGGCACGGCGTCACTGGCAGGCTTTTGCACCTCGATATCGGCCACTGCATCGCTCAAGGCGAGCTCCTTGCAGTTCCCTGATCCATTTGGGAAACGCGTTTGGGAATGATTTCTCTTTCGTAATAATCGAAAAAATGCATCGCGCTGGAAGCAGAGGCACACAGGACCGCAGCCTGGACCGGCCAACCAACAAGTCCGCCGCCACCAAGGCGGGCCGCACCGTCGCTGCCAACGACTGGGACCAGCTCAAGGCCATGATGCTGCCGGCGGGCTTTGGGGCTGCCGGCAGCAGCAGCGGCGCACGAAAGCGTCCACGGTCCGACCTCCCAACTCCCGTCATCAGTAATAGCAGTAGTAGTAGTGCTGCTGCTGCTCCAGATACACCACCCGCATCATCGTTGGCACCAGGAAGCATGGGCGATGACGACGCGCCGTTAACGACCGACCGAAACGACCAGGACGATGGCAAGAGCCCGGCTGATGGTAACACTGACACAATCGTGCGAGATGGCCATGCTGACGACAATAACGACGACGACGAAGCCGCGCCGTCATTCTCGCAGGTGCCACAGCTCCCGCTGGCGTCCGAAGTGCACCTTCGCGGCCACGCCAAGCCAGCGACCTGTCTGGACGTGGACCCGGCCGGAAACCGCGTGATTGCTGGATCCGCCGACTACCTGGCCAAGCTGTGGGATTTTGGCGGCATGAGCGCCGAGGGCCGGCCGTTCAAGTCGATCGAGCCCGTCTCGGGCCACCAGGTCGTGGACGTGCAGTGGTCGATCTCGGGTGACGGGTTCTTGGTTGCTACCCATGGTTTGGAGCCGCGGCTGTACACCCGCGATGGCGGATTTGTGTACGTTTCCTTCTTCTGCGTTATTGTAGCTTATTTTTTTATTGACGAAAACCAAATGTATGCAGCAAGGAATTCACCAAGGGCGACATGTATATTCGGGACCCGCGGCATACGGACGGACACACGGCGCCAGTGACGTGCCTTCGGTGGCATCCTTCCGACAAGCTGCTGTTTGCGACCGCATCGTACGACTCGACGATTCGGTACTAATTCCCATTGCCCGATCAAACCTCTCAGCGGCAGTCATAACTGACGAAAAACAAATGACATACAGAATTTGGTCGACCGCCAACTCGCGCAAAAACAAGAACGTGATTGTCTTCAAGCACGGAACGGGCGCGCGCGGATCCGCCGCCAAGACCACCGTCACCGCGATCGCGTACTCGACCAACGCCGAGTACTTGGCGGCGGGCGGCGCCGACGGGTCGGTGCGGGTATGGCGGGCGGCGCCGCCGTACACGGTTCCCGTGACCGAGATTCCGGCCGCGCACGTGGGCGCCGTGGCGGCAATGGTGTTTACGGCCGACGCGGGGGTATTGCTGACGCGCGGGGCCGAAGACGGGTGCGTCTGTCGGTGGGAAATTGAAGCTCCGTCTCCGAGCGGCGGGCGTGGGAAACCGCGGCCGACTGTCACCAAACCGACCGTGCGGTACTCGGACGCTCCTGTTGGAGTGCTGGTCGGCGCTAACCTGGCCATGAGTCCCGAGGACGACTGGGTCGCGCTTGGGTCCGAGCACCTTACATCATCGTCGTCATCGGAACCCGCGCCGGAAACCACAGCGTCGGCCGGAAAATCGCAGCCCCCCACTGCCGGTCGCATCACCGTTCTGTCATCCACCACTTTAAAGCCCATGGACCACGTGCTCCTGGACGCAGAGCTAGGCCCGGCAGGGTCGGTGGCATGGTGCCCGCGCACGAACCAGATCTTTGCTACCACCCATTCCGGCACCGTGGTGGCGCTGTACGATGCGGCAGTGTCGTCGCGCGGGGTCATGGCTTCCGCGACGCGCGCGCCCAAGACCAAGCGTGCCAGCGGCGACATGGACGAAGAGTTGCAAATGCTGCTGCTCGAGCGTGCCGCTGACCAGCTCGCGTCGGCAGCGGCTGCTCAGGCTGGGAGCGGGAAACGCAACGGCGGTGGCGCTTCACGGGCGCTGATGATCCAGGGCGGCCGGATTTCCAAGAAACAGATCGAGATGGCGCGCGGCGAGGCGAAACCTGTTGCACGGACGGCTGGTATTTTTTT
>MU624914.1:6831-17435 GCA_025349905.2 Blastocladiella britannica
GCTGCAGTCCATCCAAGTAGTTCTGCAGGGGCTCAATGAGCGCGTCGTCGGGATCCTCATCCACATTCCTCGAGCTCGTGGTACCGCTGCCGCCAAGCATATCGTCAAAGAATTGCGCGCCCATTCCCGGGCTTGCCACCCACATTTCCTTGTACTCGCTGGCCTTGCGTGACCGCTTACGCTTTGCGGGCAAGATCACTCCACCGGGCGGCGATGCCGACAATGCGTAGGCGGCCGCGACCGCCAGTGTGCGTGGGTTCATGGCCCGCGCAAGCCGCGTTAAGTACACGGGCCGCGGCGGCAGTGCCCACCCAACCACCAGCGGCGTCGGCAGCGGTGTTCCCGCCGGCGTATTGGGGGTCAGTCCGTCAAACCGGCTCCGACCAGATATTGCTTTTGCATCGGTGTTGATGCGCGGCAATGGGGCCAGCTCGGACGACGGTCCCGAAACGGACGCGCGACTCGCGTCGCCGAGCAGCTGTCGCCATGACGAAGCGGCTGACAAAGTCGACGTGACGGATGGCGATGGACTCGGCGGCCCGTACCGTTGCGCGTCGACCGCGAGTGCGAGCGAGAGGACTGACGAGTTGCGACGGACCGATCCCGTCGGCATTCCTGCTGCTGTTGCTGTGGGTGGAATCGTTGCTGGCACTGCCGACTGAAACGAGCCGCGGTGCGCTTGCAGGCGCAGAGACTGCGGGGCTGACCATTGGCGTGGAGGTTCTTGATTCACGGGCGCGGGTTGGGTTCCGTCGTTGTCTTTTGCATTTCCCATTGGAGTTTGGAGACTGGCCATCCCGGGATCAAGTGGGTGCTGTTGCTCCAGTGGAATTTCATGCGCAGTCGAGGTGCGATGCGACCGCTCACTGCCTTGGCCGGGTCGGCGGCGGGGATCCGCCATTGCAATTGGTTTATTTGTAAGTTCTTGTCAGCCGATCGCTGTTAAAGTAGTGTGCAGGAATGATTCAAGTATTCAAAAATATTATATTATGGGCAGGATGTAATACGCCACCTCGGACGCATCTTTTTCACTTTCGTTCCTGCCAAATCCATTTTTTTATATATTCTCTTTCCCTCTGCGGTGTGCACGGTAGCTCCCCATGGGCTTCACTCCACTCGCCGAGCTTTCTATTGGCTTCTGAACGAAAGAGACTATACACATATTCATGGACATTTCTGCACCGCTCTTCCGCCGCCTAACATCCCGCACCGTGGTTTCGGGCGAGCCTACCATCGTTGTGCTAGACGCATCAAATTTAGTGCCGTTAAGTGCCCAGTTGTTTGCGGATCGTGAAGTGTACGTCACATCATTTTTTAGTATGCGTCAAAAGCTAAACCTGAATTGTATGTGCAGATTCTCGCAATTGGAGCTCTTGCTGGATCAACTGGGCGAGCGGTCAGCCATTGTCCGTGCTATTTATTTATGTTCCTCCATCGCTCCAACTCATCAATATGGTGAAATAGGCTCAAGGTCTTAAGACTCCAATCACGAGCGTGCGAAAGCTGCGGGAGTCGGACCACCGTGCCTATTTACTCTTGTCTGGGCAGCCTTCTTCAAATGGCCGGTCCAGCCGATCCCCAAAGCTTCTTGGCTATGTCAAGGTCGGGGCCAAGAAGCTCTTCATTCCCGTACGTATTCATATTTTGGACAGTGAACTCGTGAAAAAGCTCATTTCAGTATGAAAAAGGGCCCAAATGGAAGGCTTCAAGAGAGTATACCGCTCTGCGTCTTGGATTTCTATGTGTGCGAGTCAGTACAGCGCGTCGGCCACGGCCTGCACCTGTTTGAATCCATGCTCAAGGTACTGTTTCTTTCTGCACGAGTTTCCTCACCATGCTCATTTCTTCATGAGACAATAGAACGAAATGGCGGATCCCTCTGACCTCGCGTACGATCGACCGTCAACCAAAATGCGCGCATTCTTGCGCAAATCGTTCGGGCTTGTACCGCTACCGCCATTACCGACCAACTTTGTCCAGTTTGTGCCCTGCGACAACGACACGCTCGTGGCCAAACCCCATCACAGAGCGGCGGCTGGAGTTGTTCCAGTCGCGGCAGGTATCCCAACCACCCCGCCGCGCGTGCGCTCGGGCCGCACGTTCGTGCAAGCCGCCAGCCCTGATCCCATTACCGGCCAAGACCGGATTGCCATAACTGCATCGGCGATTCCACCAACCCAGGGTCGCCACCGCCATCACAATGATGGATTACCAGCACTTGGTACCCGTAGCAGTGGTAGTGGTTCCAATGTGACGACCATGTCTTCTGGACACACCACTGGATCGCTTCCATCAATGCCCCGCGGTTTGGCAGTAGGTCACTCAGGCCAACGAAGCGGCGAGCGCGCAGAAGCACTGCATTCGTCGTCCCAGGCGTCGTCGCGACTACCACCATTGTTACCCGCTGGCAGCAGCCGATCTCAATCGCGGCACATGGGATCGCACTCTCTGACCAGTTTGCGACCAGGCCCGCTGATGGATCACCGGACTGGAGACCACCAAACAACTGCTACCCGCGCCCGATCGAGCGCTGAATCCATGTGTTCTCAGGAGATGCCATCAACTCGAACATCCATTTTGCCGCATCTGTCCATGTCGGCCGCGGACTTGGGCGGCGTGAAGAGGAGCCGCGGACCCCAATAGTTATAATATTTCGATTCCACAATTGTTGTATTCCGCATTTTCTAGCTGCAAGGGCGACTCCTGAAACCACCAACGAACGAGGATAAAAAAATAGCAGCTGTATTCCATCAACTAAACAAAGAACTGGGAGGGGAGGGTAAAGGAAGAGTGTGCTGTTAATTCAGGGTTAATACACAAAAATACATCAAAAGTGTAAAACAATACCAGCAAGTTTAGATGGTACCGGCCTTCTTGAGCTGGAACCAAGCACCAAAGAAGGGGGCAATGAAGCCAACGCCAGTGTAGAGCCAGAGCTTGGCGCCTATAAAAGATACAGTTAAAACAATGTGCAAAAATTAACAGTAAATGAGCACACGTACCAAAGACATACTTGTTCTTGACGGTGAAGGGGAGGTGCTGTGCAAGTCGACCGAGTGTATTAATATTTACCAAGAAAAAATATCGATAAAATATCGACATACGCCGCCGTTGGCGTTGGAGGGGTTGAAGCCACTGCGCATGACGTGGGCCGAGCGAGTGCGGGCCGAGAGGGCCGAGGTGCGGAGGGCAGAGATCATTTTTGGCGAGTATCGACGGCGGTCAGGACAGTACGAAGGGCAACGTGATGAGAGAAAGGATTTCCATTCGGCCGTGCGATTTTGGAAAACTCTATAAACCGCACGTGACGATGTATTTAAGCAATCCCGGCCGCCGTGCAGCTACCCGCGCCATGGGGTTGGCGTACCGCCGCAACGCCTCGACGACGAGCGTACCGCCCGAAGCTATCATTGCCAGCGACGAAGCACTGATCTATCGCGCGCCCATGAACAATGCCGTCAAGGTCCTCAAGTTCTTTTCCGTCTCGTCCCTTGGCCTCTCGGCGCTGGGACTTCCGCTGTCGCTCCTGGTGGACCCTGCCATTGCCGAGGCCAATGCTGCCGCCGCGTTTATGCTGAGTCCGACCACCATGACTGCTGGTCCGCATCAAACCTTGATGGAATGGAATCGCTGAGCACTCACGTCTATTTGTATCAGTCACGGCTTTCTCGTCAATGACGACCCTGGCCGCGCACAAGTTCTTGGGACCCTATGTGACGCGTGTATTCTTGCATGGTAATGCTTCTTCTGCTGCTCCAGTTTCTGTTGATGCAACAGCGGCAGGCGCTCTCCCAGTCGTGACCGCCGATAGTATCGTCACGATCGAGACCTTGACCTTGTTCAATTCTCCGCGGTACACTACGGCGCGGCTGGGCGAGGTCCTGTACTCGAAGCAAACCACCATCGCCTGGGAACTTGGACCGCAGCCAACGCTAACGCTAGTGGGAGAGAAGCAGCTACCCGTCCCGCGCCAGTTTATGCTGCTGCTACGCCGCGGCTTGACGCCCGAAATGCGCGCATGTGTGCAGTTTGTGGCCGGCAAGTACCGCCTGTTGACCATGTACGACTGGACGGCGTCCAAGCAAGAGTCAAAAGCGACCTCATCGCCACCACCACTACCGAGCGGCCCAAGCCGCACCGCGACAACACACGGGAAAGCGCAGCCGGGCGGGGTTCTGGTAAGCAAAGGATATCCCACCTCTACCTCCTCGCGATCATAACTCAATACATTGTCTCCTATTTTGTGTCAGCCAAAAGCATTTTACACTATATGTTACCCGCTGCGCCGCTTCCCGACCAACCAGTCCATGAGCACTGACGCACCGTCGCCAGTCGCGGTTGCCATCACGGATGCCAGCTTACCCGCGACCGCTAATCGGAGCAGCCACACCAACGTGGCTGCGCGATTCCGCCTGACCAGTTTCCTGGGAAGGACTCCTCGGACTGCCAATTGTGCTACTGGGGCCACAAGGCCCGTGGCAAGATACGAGCTGATGAAAAAGACAATGCCAAGTACTGTACGGTAGGAAGTGTGTTGCCTGGAGAGGGCTGCCAGTGTCGCATCATGTGTCGCCAAGAGCTGTCGCTGGTGCTCTGATTCGCGTCGGTACTGTGGCTCTTGATGTCAGTTATATGCTTGCATATCGAAAAAGAGTTACGAACATGGATCAGGGCTTCATCGCACGTTCGCCGCAATGAATCGAAGCCGGTCTTGAGACGCGTATTACGCTCATCCGTAAGAGTGACTTGGCTGGTGACAGCGACAAGGTTGGATTCGAGGTGCGCAATTTGCGACTGCAGCCCAACTACCACCGTCCGCGATGCCTCCAACGCTGCCACCAATTTGTGCCGGTGGAAAGACGCGCTCATGGCTGCCATGGAATTCGCCATTGTCAGCGCTGCCGTTTTCTAGTTTTCCTCCCAAAGGAAGGTTTCAGTAGGGCAGCTACCAAAAGAAAAAAAAGGGAACAAACCCGATTAATGGTGGCCTGGATGCGCATCCATTCGCTGAGGCTGGTGGGCGATAGTTTTGTCGGCACCAGGGCCTGGGATCCGGCGGCCTCTCCATACAAGGCAGCTGCAGTTCCCGCAGACTGGACCAGAAGCAATTCTTGGCGCGATATCAATGAATGAAGCTCCTCTGACACTGCGCGCGCCTTTGCAACCATGGCGGCAGCTGTTGCTGCATCGGCGGAGAGATGCATCGCTTGAAGATGAGAAGCTGAGCGGATCACGAGATCGGTGGAGCCAGTAGTGGTGGGCGATTCCAGAGCCAGCATTGCCGATGCTGCACGCGGGCGTGGTTCAGCTGTAACATTGCCCGGCGGCACGCTACGTGGCCTGCGATCGGAGACAGTGGTAGTCGAGTGCAGTGGGGACCATTCATTCGAGATAAGGGGAAGCAGGTCGCCCAGGGAATCTTCCTTGGCGGTGGTAGCGGCAAGTGCTGTAGGTGCGTGCACGGTGCTCGCCCGCTGTCGTGCTGGTCGATCCATGTGCTTCCCTTTGATTTTGTCAAAGTCCCTTCGGTTGATTTCTTAACCAACGCAATTTGAGAGAAATGGCGACGACACCACCACCGCCGCGTACATTGCGGCCAACCGGTGCGGCTGCGCCCGGAAGCATGTCACCGCCGTCCACACTCGCGGCCTCGATTCGGCGCGTGACGTTTTGGGACCGTCCACAGCGGCCCCCAGACACTGCTTCCATGGCACAGCCGCCACCACCACAGCCGCCACAATCGTTCGCGAGAGCTTCATCGGCAATATCGACAGCATCAGCAGCGTCTGAAGAGACACCGCCTGTGCAACCCTTGGCCGCCAATCCGCCTGCACGGGCAGACCTTCGCTTGGATTTCCAAGGCCACGGACTCACATCGGTTCCATCTGACCTCGTAGGTTATGCGCAACCTGCCCGAGTCAAGGCCCTCAATTTGGCGCGGAATGGTAACTATTCATTCATTTGACCTTGCATCTAGGTTTTGACATTCAGCATAATGGGAAAAAGATTTGAGCGCGCTGCCGCCGAGGCTGCTCATGCGATTCTCGGCGCTCCGGCACCTGGATCTGTCACGAAACCGACTCACACACCTCCCCGAAACGCTGCGGTACTGCTCGCAGCTGACGTGGCTCGACCTCACCGCCAATTTCGCACTCGCCACTCTTGCCACCCAGTCTGGACCGTATGCACAGGCAAGCGACAATGTACTGGCAGCGCTTGTGCGCTTGAGGCACTTGGGCTTGGGCGAGTGCGATCTGACCGCGATTCCGGCTTCGTTTGGACTCCTCGTGTCGCTGACCCAGCTCTCAGCATTTGGGAACCGCCTTTCTTTGATCCCTCCGGAACTCGGGCGTCTCAAGCGCTTGACTCGACTCGATTTGAGCGCTAATCGGCTCTGTGAAGTGCCTCCTGAGGTATTGCTGCAACTTTTTTTGTTGTCATTCTTGCCCGTCGCTCATTGTTATTATTATGTAAAATAGCTTGGCCAACTGCGAGCCTTGGAATGGCTGCATCTCGGGTACGAACTGAATTTTGTGGATATCCCACGGATTGGAGTCTGACTTTTTCTACCAGAGAAAACCAGATCGTTTACCTTCCGGACGAATTTGCCAACCTTATCAGCTTGCAGGAACTTGGGCTTGGCGACAATCAGCTTGTTTCCCTTCCCGATCTGTCCCCCCTCTGTCACCTCGCACGGTTCTTTGATTTTGATTGCTCTCACGAATTTTCTCATTGTGCATATTTATAGACATCGTTGATCCTCCACACCAACCGACTGACGGTCCTGCCGCCGACCATATGCCACCTGGCCAGCCTGACCCGCCTCGACTTGGCACATAACCGGCTGGTCGCCCTTCCGCCAGCCCTGTGGACCCTGCCGTGTCTCGAGACTCTGTACCTGCAAGGAAACTCGACTCTCACGCGCCTCCCCGCTCGGTTTCACTACCTTCCCGCCGGACCAGCTTCTCAATCAACCCAGTCGTTCCAAGCTGCATCATCAGCAGCAGCAGGAGGGCGGCACCCATTCTCGGTAGCGCTGCCTGGTGGAACTCGGATACCATCGTCCTCCATGCACCGCCCTCTGCCGCGTCCACCTGCGCTGGTGATGACGCGCCTCGACGTTGCCGCGACGGGCCTACAGGCGCTGCCGTGGCCGCTGGCGGCGGTGCAGTGGCGGACGCTTCGTCTGTTTGAGCCGTCGAACCTGACGCGGCCGGCATCTGATCTACGTTCGGCGCTTGTGACGATACCAACGCCGACGGGTGGCGGTGGAAGTATCCCACAGCAGCAGCAGCAACGGGCAGCAGTCGAGCTTTTGGCCACAGAACGGCCACGCGCGCCGCCGCGGCTCACCACGCTGGCCCTCAACGCGGTGCTGATGGCGCACCCGATCTTTCACGCCGCCGCGGCGGCCACTACGGCCCCGAGACCCTCGCCAGCCGACACCCCGTCGACCAGCGGCCACCGTCGGACTCACCACCACTCTCTGGCGACTCCTGGTCGCAGCGGAGGGGACGCGGGACAAAAGTCGGATCGAGACGGCTCGTCAGCTCGATCCACCCAGTTCCTGACGCCGACTACTTCCACAACTACCGGGTCACCAGGCGCCATGGCCGCGCGACGAGCAGCGATCGCGTTTGGGTGGCGGGTCCCCGTAGCACTGCTGGACGCGCTGCTGGGCGACCACGGGTGGGCCCCGCCCCGCCGCTGCGACGAATGTCTTGGGTTTTTCCTGACGGACGGCGACGTCGAGGCCATGCAAGTCGGCGTCGCCCGGCCTGGCAGCAGCATCACTGGCAATATGGGTACTGGCGCCGCCGTCACTGACCCGTGGTACCGCGCACTGGCTACACAGCGGATTGTGCTTCCAGACTATCGCGATGTGCCGATCGAGTTCCAGTTTTGTCAGGCGCGGTGTCTGGATACGTGGATTGCCAAACGTCGTGGTGGTGGTGCATGATGTTATATTATGTACTTTGTTTTTATAACGCCTGGACGCTGTGCATGATGCGTTCCATTTCGTCCAGGTCATTGGTCATGCGGTGAATCTCCATACCGTAATGGCGCCGGATTTGCTCCTGTGATGAATATCGTCAGCGCCTTTACGAAACAAATGAAAAGAAGAAACGAACCAGAGTAGATTCAGAGTTTGGACCATCGATCAGATTGATGGCAACGCCGGCACGCCCAAATCGACCCGTGCGTCCGATTCGATGCAGGTACGCTTCCATGTCGGGCGTGTTCCCGCGACCGCCAGGCTTGACGGGAAGATCAAAGTTGATGACCTGTTCATTTCGCAAGTCAGCAACTAGCTAAAGAGAAAGTAAAAAAACGCATACCAAACCAACGCTCGAAATGTCGATGCCACGCGACAGGACATTGGTGGTGATCAGCACGCGAATGTTGCCATCACGGAAATCGGCCATGGTCTTGTCTCGAACCGCGGGCTCGTCAGCGGCGGTCAGGACACCCACATCAAACCCATGCGACCTCATGTACTCTGCGATCTGGTACGCGGTGTTGCGGCGATCCACAAACACGAGCGACTGGCCTGCCAGAACCAATCCGTAAATGTTGCCTAGCGCGTCCAGTTTGGCGTCGATTCCGCGGCCGACCGACAGCGCAAACTGCATGATGGCGTCAACTTTGACTTGCGCAAGCGGCAGCCGCATCACATTGGCTTGCGGCGCAAAGTTCTCGGCGAACCGCATCACGCGGTCGGGGAACGTCGCGGAAAACAGCACGCATTGGGCAGTCTCGGGGATCGCTCGGCGCAGGGCGGCCGCCTGGGCAGCCAGGTTTTGGCCGACCGTCGGATCCACCATCGAGTCGGCCTCGTCCAGAACCAGAATCTTGACGCTGCCAAGGTCCACCTGCCGGCGCTGCACCAGGTCCAGCAGCCGGCCCGGAGTGGCCACGATCGCATGGGTGGTGCGCGGTGGTGCGCGAGAGCCTTGCGTCACCACTGCCGACTGCAGCGCCGACAAGTGCACCGCCATCTGCGCCATGACCTCGTGCACTTGCACTGCGAGTTCTCGCGCATTGACCAGGCACACTGCCTGCGGGCCAACTGCGTCCGTGGCATCAAAGTCGATGCGAGCCAGCATCCCAAGCACAAATGCGCCGGTCTTGCCTGTTCCCGACTGCGACTGCGCAATCAAGTTGGTCGGAGGGTCTCGCAGCATCAGCGGAAGTGCGCGTTCTTGGATCTTGGACGGCTTGTTGAAGCCCATCAAGTACAGGCCATGCAGCAGCTCTTTTTTTCTGTACTTTCAATTTAAAAGTCAGTGACAACAAGAAAAGATAAAAAGTGGAGATTTGCGCGCACAATCCCAGATCCTCAAACAGCGACACCGAGTAGAGGGGCGAATTGGGGTCGTCTCGGTTGTGCAGGTGCACGAGGATCTCGGCAGCATCAAAGTGCTCCATGAGGTTGCTCTGGTCGTCTGCCGTGTGCATGTCCACCTCGGCAGTCGGATTGGGCGGGACCGAGCTGTCTGCTACTGCCCCCTTGTGCCGCGAAACAAGCGCCACGGGAGGGCCGAGCGGTTTCGCGTCCTTGAGGAGCAGGCGCTCGAACGATCGGTGCAGCGACGAGCGCGCGGCCGGGTTCGCATGGCCCTCTTCCAGATCCATGATACTATCGGTTTCCTTGGCCGCTGGCACAGCCACCTCTCCACGAGGAGAAGGGGGCGCAAAGTCGTCAAAGGCTGTGCGCAATCTCGGTGGCTCGTGTCGCGCTGGTGGCGGTGCAGCGCGAAAGGGCGGCGTCTTTTGCCGAGGGCCATGCGAGAAAGCCGACGAAGGAGAAGATGGCCAGGGGGCAGATCGCGCCGGGTGGTACGGGCCAGAGCCGCTGATTCGCGCGTCCTGCGACTCGAAGCTTTGGAGAGAGGGATGAACTGGCGCGCGTGTGGGCGACCGGCGCTCTTCCATGGGCTGGGTCGGATCAAGGGGCGTGGATGGCCGTGCTGGTTGAATGGGCACGGCGGCCTGGGAGCGGCGCGGCGGGTGCACCGGGGGCGGGCCACGCAGAGGGCCTTCGTTCGGGTACATGGGTGGTGCGGAGGTGCGTGGGGGCATCTTGTTAAAAAAAAGAAATTCTTGCAAGAGAATCAACCCTTCTCAGCGCCGCAAGGGCACATGGGCCGATCCCGATCGCGTATACCGCGAATATCGTCGTCTCGTCGCACCAAGGGGAAATGCGCTCTGCAGTGAGAAAAAGAGGCGCAGCAGCAGCCAAAGAACACCGAACCAACAACGGAACCCCACAATATGCTCCCGTCCGACACTGGTGGCCCAGCTGCCAGCGCGTCCGGCGGCGGCAATGTTCCCCACCGCCGATAATTTCACCACGGCCCACGATTGATTTCCACTCTGCCCGTGACCAGGCGCCGACCCCCGGCGTCAAGGTCGCGAACGTCCCTCGTTATGCTGACAACCCGAACGAAACTACCACCCGTCTCCTGGCTGCGCTCAACTGCCACGATTACGACACGGAATTGGCCAGCACCGTCACGTACCACGGCCCTGCTGTTCCTGTTGTTTTGGCTGCCAAAGACCTGAGCGTGACTGGCGAAGGGACCTACCACCAGGCATTCATT
>MU624915.1:0-17384 GCA_025349905.2 Blastocladiella britannica
TCAAAAGAGCGTGAGGTTCGCAGAGGTGCATCACCTCAGGTGATTATACTGTTTCGAGTCGAGCATTCAAATAGAGCACATGCATTCTTATTCTCCGACGGAGCAAATTCGGCCGCGGGGGCGTCCGTCGGGGCCACTGACCTCGGCGGGGAAAAGCGCTCCTTGGTGCAGGGAACTGGTTTAGAAAGAGGGCGCGAGGGGGACTTGGCGGCCGCTCCGACTATGCCAAACGGGCTGGCGGAGCGGAGACGTCGGGTGACGGGCCCGGGTTGGGGCGTGTTGCAGGGTTCCTGCCTATTCTTTTCTTCTCTTTTTTTCTTCTGCGGGAGCCGTCTAAATAAATCTCCCAAAATTATTAAATTATGAATCCCGTCGAGGCCCACCGTCCGTATTAAACTATTTTGAAGATAATGACGCGTCAAATTCACGCTAAAAGTTTCTGACAGGTCGCGAGCTCAAGAAAAAGCAAACGCAAAAGGTATAAAATGCATAAGGGACTGGACCATAAAATATCGAAATGGTATTGATGAGGATATTTGGTAAATAGCTCAAGCAAGAGCGCGATGACCGCAAGAAGGCGGCCACGGAGGTGCAAGAGCAGCTGGTGGCCAACAAGGCCGAAATGGCGAGCATACTGGAACTTGGTACGTGCTAATTGTGGTATTGTGCATGCGACACGTCCTTGATATTGACCATTTGATCGTATCGATCGATCGATCAGCTCATACGCGATCGCTGACGCTGGCAGAGCGCGCACGCAAACGCGAGCTCAAGCAGCTGATTGCTGCCGCCGAGCCCGCAACTGCTGGCAGTGCAGCCAGGTATTTTCTTACTATTTTCGTTATATGTCCAAGAGCACTCACGCAAAATACACCTAGCCGGTTCGTGGCTCCACCACAGCACGACAGCAACGGCACCGGAGGCATGCCAACCGGTCCATCGGCGTTCTTTGACCCGCTGGGCCACTCGCACTCGACCGCGCGGCTCTCGACCGCATCCAACGGCGCCATCGGTCCTGCATCACGATCCGTGTCCGTTTTGCTCCCATCGTACGCACAGCAGCCTTCCTCCGACTCGGATGATGACGACGATAATGCCCAGTTGCTACTGCCGGACTTGCCCGACGATTTCATCCCACCTTTACCGCCCGCCGACGAGCCCTTACCGGCAAAGTACACTGATCCACCGGGTATGCGCGAAATCGCAACCATGGCTGGATACCCGCCACCCCCGCCCGGTGGAATTCCGCGCGGGAAACCGCAGATGCCAGCCCCCGGAACACCCGAGGCACTGGCAGCAGCGGCATCCGCGGGTGTGGTCGATTCGGCGGCGCTGGTGCGTGGGCTCCAGTTACCGACCAAGCCGGCGGCGGCTGCGGGGGCGGGTGGATCTCGCACAGGAGCAAAGAAAGCGCCAAGTGGGATGGCAGCGACTACGGCGGCAGTTGTGTCGGCGGCACCCGTCATGCGACGCGAGCCGGCGGTGGCCGTGGATGTGGCTCTGGCCCCAACGGCGGCGGCTGGGGCGACCAAGAAACGGACGGTGGTGAAAGTGTCCTCCGCACCAAACCCAGCCGATGGTGTCGATGTCGAGGACGACGACGAAGATCCCGAGCTGGCAGCGTTTATGCGGTCGGTTGGATGAGTTCTCTTCCTCCTCTTTCTCACTGACAAAAATATATTATGACCACTTCCCTCGGCCCCGCCTGTGCCCGCCGTCTGGCCAAGGAATTCGCCGCGTTCGCCAAGGACAAGGACGCGACGTACCGCATCGAGCCCGTCTCGGAGGACAATTTGTTGAAGCTGGTGGGCAAGTTTGCGGGCGCCAAGGACACGCCGTACCATGGCGGCGAGTTTGAGCTGGATATCACCCTGGAGCCCAACTACCCGTTCACGGTGCCGCGGGCCAAGTTTGTGACGCCTGTTTTCCATCCTGTTCGGGTTTTTTTTTTTTTTCTTTCTTCGCTGACGCGTATGTGTATTCGGGACACTGACGCATATTTATTTAAACATATTCAGAATATCAGCAGCCAGACCGGGTCCATCTGCCTCGACGTCTTGCAGGGCGAGTGGTCGCCGGTGATGGGCCTGCGCGGCCTGCTCATGTCGGTGCAGTCGCTGCTGGAGACGCCCAACCCGGACAGCCCTCTTGGTGTGTACTTTATATATTGCGATCGTTACTGGCCGACTGACTCATCCATGTAAATGTTATATAAGACGGCGTGGTCAACCGCGTGTACACCACCGACCGCAAAAAGTACACGCACATGGTGGCCTTCTGGACCCACGTCTTTGCGTCCCCTCTGCCCACCGCAAAGCCCACCGCCGATGCGCTCGCGGCAGTGCTGCCGCTTCTCGACAGTCCCGTGGCGCCCGAGCTCGAGTCTGACCCGACCCGGCCCATCACGGTGAGCGACATTCAGTCATTTGGACTGCAAGCGAGCACGGTCACGTCGGTGGTCGAGCATGGGTGGAGCGTGCGGCAGGCGTGTGTCGGGCTGCGTCGGGCGAAAGCCATGGGTAAAGCGTCGGAGGTGGTGTTTGCATGCGAGTGGCTCGAGGAGCGTGCTGCCAAGGCTCTTCTTGCTGCCCCGCCTGTTGTTGTTGAAGCGGTAACGGCGGCCACCACAGACGACACCAAGGCGACAGAAAAGGTAAAGGAAGAAGAGCCCACAGCAGCTGCTGCACCGGCACCAACTATCACCAAGAAGGATCAGTAAAATGTACCAAAAAAAAAAAATTTGCATTCAAACAACTGAAGCGCGGTACGCGCACACCATCATCCCGACCCCAAACACCACCAGGAAATGGCAAAAGTCCGACAGCGCCATCTCGGCTGCAAACCCAATGTTGTGCAGCGACCGCGCCCACCCCGAGACGGTGGAAGCCAATCCAGGGCCACCACCCATACCAGCGACCATCGCCAGCTGCGGGTTCATCGGCGGGTTGGTCGCCGCCGGGTCCAGCAGGTGCCGCGCACCCGCCAGAGCCAGTTGGATCGCGACCAGGATCGAGAATACATTCTTTTAATTGGAGGTCAGTGACCAAGGGATCAATATCAGAGAAAAAAAATGAGTACGTACCAGCGTGGGGACCTGCTCGTACTCGTGCACGCCGTACAGCATGTTCCCCAGCAGCCCGTCGCCGTCCACGTGCACGTCGGTGGTGACCGCGTGCACCCACACAAACAGCACCAGCGCCGCCACCACCGCCACGAGCGTGTGGATCTGGCGCCACCGGTGCGACGCGGTTGCGTACGCGCGCGCCTGCAGCTGCGAGAGCATCATGCGTTCCTGTGGGGAGGTGCCAAACGACTGCTCTGAAGGTGGCTGTTGCTGTTGTTGTTGTTGTTTACGGGCCGCGGTAATGGGGCCAGCAGTGCTGCGTGCAACAGGTCCAGTACTGCGCTGGTTCACGGCCGGCGCGGGTACTGTTGATTCATTTGGTTGTCAATAACGTGCCACGTTTAAAGCCATTCGGGTATAAGGAACGAACCAGGCTTGGCCACCGCGACAGGAACGGGGGCAGGAGCAGCAGCAGCAGCGCTCGGGGTAACCGATCGGGGCTGCTCTTTGGTGACAATGGGCGTCACAGTCGTTGACGTTGTTGACGTTGTTGGCGTTGTGGAAGACACCGAGACCACCGGATCCAGCGGGATCGCGTTCGGGTCGGTGCCCTGCGACAGTGCCTTGATACGCGCCAGGCGGTCCTCGGGCGACTGCATCATACGGCGGCGGCGAGCCTCGGCGCGGATTTCGGCGGGCGACGACATTATAGCTTCAAAAGTTGGTTTCAAAAGAGAGACCCTCAAAATTGTTCAAAACCCGTCCACCACGACAACCTCGCGCGCCGAGCGCACTTTGGCCACCGGCCAGTACGTGTCGACGCGCACCACCGCCACCTGCACCCGCGGATCGGCCGCGATCGCCGACTGGTACGCGGCCGGCAAGTCAAACTGCACTTCCAGCTGTGGGGCGGAACCGGGCGGGCGGCCGCTCCGACGCACCGTCCACTCGACCGACGACAGCACGTACACGCCCAACGCATGTGGAACCACCACTGCCGCTGTTGCTGTTGATGCTTTCGCCGACGCCTGGCACACGTACGCCCGCAGTCGCGGCATCTCGGTCGTCGTTGGTGACGTACTGCCACCGTGCGGCGGCGCCACCCCTAATTTGAGCGCGTGCTTGACGCGGTCCAGCGCCGACATGGTCACCACGTCGTCCAGCCCGGGCCCAATCAGCACCGCCAGGGCCCGCGGACTTCCGCCACTAATACCGACCGTATTAGAAGTCGATTCGAGCTGCACGTCACGTAACACGCACCGCACAATGTCGCGTGGGAGCGGCACGGGCACTTTAATCCCAAGCCGCAGCGCCGGCAACCACTGCGCCAGAGCCATCAGGTAGTCGAGCGCGAACGGAGACCAGTTGGCCATCCCTTGCTCTTGAAGTCGCACGCTGAGCACCGGCGCGAGCGGGTACGACGTGTACCGCGGCTTATTCCCGGTCGCCGTTGTAGGACTGGCAGAACCAGCACCTGCAGCAACACCCGGACTCATCTCCATCGGATGTGCCCACGTGGCCCTTAACAAGTCCTCGAGAACCAGCTGGATCCAGTGCCGCGGGTACCCAATCTCCAGCAGCCGCGCCACGCACCCAAAGAACCCGTGCATGGTGATGGACAGCACGCTGTTGTTGTCAGGCAAGTGCACTGCCGCCGCCGGGGTCACCGTGATGCTCGCATGAGTGGCAGCGGCCACATGTTGCGGGGTCCGTCCCCCTGCCGCCGCTGTGACCAATGGGTGCGTGGTGGTGGTCACTACAGTCGTTGCTGTTGAAGGGGCCGCAGAAGTGTCGGACCCGTGCGGCGCAACCACATGCGCAAACAGATCGTGCAGCCACATGGCCACGGCCGTCCGGGCCGCCAGCCGCGGTAACGGCGCCGGCAAGTCGCGGGCCAGTGTGGCCACTGCCCACCGGTAGTCGAGGTTGGCCATCGCCATCATTGGACGATTAGTGGATGAGGACGATAAGAGGGCAGCACGGTTCAGCACCAGCGGCGTGAGCCCGACCAGCTGCGATAAATGGCCAATTGACTCGGCGCGCGTCGCGGCGGTGATGGCCCGCGCAAACTCGTCGTGGTGCGACTCGTCGCTGTGCCGGTAAAACAGCGCTGGCCGAGGGACCAACATTGAGTTATGTATCTGTCCGTTGGTTATCACTACAGCCCCTTTTTTCCCATGAGAAGGAGTAGGAGGAGCACCAGAGGATGAGGAGGAACCGCGCCGCATCTGCCACCGGTTACCGCCAATACTGATGGTCGTTGGGTCCACAACGCACGGGAACGGCGGCATCACCAGGTGCGCGTGCGCGGTGGGCTTGAGGAGCGCGCCGGCCGACAGCAGCGTTGGCAACCACCCGGACGCATGCGCGTCGGCCGCCGCCCCCATACCAGCGCCACCTAACACCACGCGGTCGTACGCGGCAGCTTCGGCTGCCTGGCCAACCATGAGCGGCTCGGGCGGCGACACTTCGGCCACCAGCCGCAGCGCCGGCCCGTCCCCAGTACTGCCACTGTCGTCCGCAAGCAAGTCAAGGGACTGCGCCAGCTCGGCAAAGAACGCGGCGGACCAGTCGGACATGGTGGTCGGCGGGTGCGGGCAGTACGCGCGCACGTTGGCTTCGACCGACTCCCACACTGCGCGCGCGCCAAATAGCATCTGGAGCGTCTCGCCCACTTGAATCCCGGGCAGAGGCGTGCTGCTGCTAGTGTTCGTGACGGGGTCGGTGCTACCGTCGCTGTCGCCGCTGCCTCGGCCACGGTTTTGTTGTGGTGGAGACGTCGACCGTGCTCGGTGGGGTAGTGGGAAAGGCGGGAGGCCTGGATCATTTGTATTTTGGTTGGTTTATGGTCAGGAATGAATGAAAAAAAAAAAACGAACCAGAAGTGGGTGAAGCAGGTTTGGCAACAGGTCGAAACGCGCCAAGGTCAGCACCCAGCCGACGATTACCACTGACGCCCACACTCCATTGCGCCAAGTCCTCGGGCAACAACAGCACGTTCCCGACCCACTCGGTGGCCACTTCCGTGACCGCGGCCTCAAAGTGCTCCACGAACGCAGCCGCGTCCGCGGTCCGTGGGGTTCCGTGCCGTGAAATACAATGCCAGTCGGCGAATGCAGCCTCGAGCGCGGCCGACCGGATCGGCGACGGCGGAACCAGGCACCGAAAGTACAATGCAAACATTTGCTCGTCGTCGATTTCGTCCATGAACATGCGCGGCGCTGCGGACGGTGCCGACAACGGGTGGCCGTTCGGGTCGTCCTTGAGGTGCAGCAGGTTCGAGTAAAACGTTTCCACGGCCTGTCCGAGCTGGCCCGAGCTGCGCGCGATCTTGCGCATTTCGGCGCCAGTCAGACTCGCAGTCGGGAGCAGCTCCACCTGCGCCAAGTACTCTTGCACTGACCCGGTCTCGGCCGCTCGGAGGAGCTTGTCCACCGAGAACGTGGTGCCGGTGGCGCTGCCCTTGGTGGCGGCCTTGCCAATACTGCTGGGAGTAGTCGACTTGGCGGTCGGAAACCCGTCTGCCAAAGAAACAGCCGAGGGGAACGTCCACCCGCGCTCGCGGTAGTACCGGGCGAGCGGACACGTCGTGGGTTCCAGAGCGCACGCGGCCGCCAGCTCAACATGCGTGGACCGGTCGGCCTTGGACGCGCGAGTCAGAACCACCGGTGGGCCCGGGCCCGTTCGCGTTGGCGGGCCATGTGCTGAGGCAGACGGTGAAGGTGACGTTGGCGTCGAAGTTGCCGCCAAGGGCCATGCAGTCGAGTTCAGGGCGTCGTAGAGTTGCGCAAAGTTGGGAAGCATCAGTCGTCCATCCGAGGGAGGTGGTCGATGCGATGCTTTCGGCGAGCCAGCCGTCCCACCTGCAACCGGTGAAGAGGGCGACAAAGAGGAGGAGGATAAAGCCCTCGGGACGACCTTGTTTCTCGCCACCGCGTCCCAGTGCGGATGCGGCTGTGCCCACAGCCTTAGCACGCGCTGCACTTTTCCCCACGACGTGCGGTCCATGCGCAAGAACGCCAGTTCTCGTTCGGGCCGGTCGCGGCGGCTCAGATCGTTCAGCACTCCGACCAGTCGGGCGTGAAGCGACGCCGGCATCAGGTGGCCAAAGCACAGGTAGTGCGCGAGCGCGGCCCAGGCCACGCACAACGGATCGCGGTACACGTTGCGCATGGCGTTGCCTTTGGTCATTGTTGGTGAAGATGTAGTCCCTTCTCGGGACGTCGACGCCGTCGCGGCGGCCGCCTTGACCGCGTCCGAGAGCCGGCGCATGACCGTCAGCAGCACCAGCACGCGCGCAATCTGCGTGGGTGACCGGTCCGAGACGTGCACGTTGAGGCGCAGGACGGTACTGTTGCTGTACGGTGGCGGCTTGTGGTCTGTATCGCTGGCGTTGCCGTTCTTGGACGACGCAGTAGCAGCAGCAGCAGAAACAGACCCAGAGTGCTGCTCCTGTCCCATCAACTCGAGTGCCTGCTGTGCGGCGTCCATGATCGTGAGCCACAGCCCGCGCCCGCCATCGTCCACGCCGGCAAACATGACCGCCAGCCGTTTCCGTGCGCCGCGCGTCCACTTGGCCAGCCGGATCGCGGTCCCCGGCTCCTCGTCCACCACCGCCCCGGCGCCCAAGTCCACGACATCGTCCCCCGAGTCCATTTTGCCTGTGGTCGCCGCCAATGCTGCGGCCTTGGCGTACCCGGCCGGGTCGGCGTCGTCGGGCACATTCGGGCCCGGGTGCGGTGGAGCTACCATGTACGGAATGCCCGAGAGCGCCGAGGTCGCGGGGTGGTATGTGTGGCCCAGGAGGCCCTGGGCAATGCATTTTTCGAGGCTGGGGATCAGCATCGGCGGCTCGGTAGGATTATCATCCTTGGCGTTGCTGGTGACCAAAGCAGTGGATGATGAAGACGATGAAGAGGAAGATGTTGCGAACAGTGGGCCGTCGGTCAGGGGCAGAGCCGGCGCGCGCGACTTGCTGGTGGAGGTGCGTACCGTGGCCAGGAGTTGGGCAGCGGCTTCCGGATCCGAGTCGGCGATCGCAAACGAGTCGTGCGTGAGCAGCGCTTTGGCCGCCTGCGAGCACTATTTATTGAAAAAAAAAAGAAGTGAGGCAAGCAGCGCGTACCTGAGCATACTCCAAGTCCTGCTTTGTCGTGTCCGACGCCGCTGCAGATACCGACGCATTCGCCTCCGTGGGAACGGGACTAGAAACAGCCCCCATCTGCGCGACCGCCGCGAGCCCGCCCATCAGCAACCCGCACCGCGCGATCCGCGCCATACACTTTCGCGTAATGTTAGCGAGGCGCGCCTGCTCGGCGTTAGCCGCCACCACCGCCTTTCGAGAAGTTTCAGCGGCCGTCTCGTACTGGCCCAGCTCGTACTCGCACGCGGCCAGGTTGGACAAGTACACGACGCATTGCGGGGCCAAGTCCACTGCGCGCGCAAAGTACTCGCGGGCGGACGTCAGTTCGCCGCGGCCGTAGCACGCGTTGCCGATCAGACGCGCGGCGTCGGCGTCGGCAATGGATTCCGGCGGCGGCGGCGGTGATTGTGACGTGACTGGGGAAGAACCGGCATTTGTAGTGCTCTGGACTCGTTCACGACGGGACGATGGCGCGTGGGGGACGCTGGTTGCCGCAGATCCCGACGCGGTCGGTCGCGACGACGACTCCGAGAGCGCGTGGAGCGTTGGAGGCATGTCGTCGTCGAGCGTCGTAGTAGAGGGGGACACGACCGTGGGTTTGGTGGAAGAAGCAGCAGGCGCACGATCGGAGGATTTTTTCGCTACGGAAATCCGACTGTCAGGAGAACCCGCCGGGACAGAGCCAACGGAAGCAGCAGCAGAAATGATAGCAGACCGTCGCGCAGAGATGGAAGCGGGTGTCGGCTGGACAAGCCTGGGTCGCGCTGCCACGGAGGAGGCGGTAGAGGCGGACGGCGTTGACGCGGTGGTGGCTGCACTGCTGCTGGCGCCGTTGCGCTTGGGCAATGACGACGAAGACGGATCCGCGCGACCCGCAGGTGGTTGACTACTAGTGGCGGTACTTGCGGAAACGGACGCGATCTCGGCGTGCAGTTGCAGGGCCATGATCTCGTCCAAGGACGGCAGCTATATTTACATATGTCAAAACCAAATAATGCACACGTTATATACCAGGCATCAAAAGATCGGTACCTGGGTCACCAGCGGAATGGCACCAAAGTCCGGGAAGTCCAAGGCATCAAAGGCGGCCTGGCGGGCTTCCTGGGTCGTCAGTGCCGGCGAGAGAGGAGGATCTCCATTTTTGCTGCTGCTGGTGCTCGTGCCATCGCGTTTCTCGGTCGGGGCCACGGTTGTGGTCGTGGTAGCACTGGTCGAAATAGACGCTGCAGATAGAGCAGCAGGGCCGTCGAGACGTTGCCCTGGTATCAGGCGCTGCTTCCCGCGCTTTCCGGCCATGAAATGAATTATCTTTTTGATGAATTTATTGAATTTCGTTCCAGTTTTCACCCAGAATCCGCCAAACTTTTTCCGTTGGATTGTTGCGTGGTCAAAGCCGTTGCCGCTCCCTGGATTCCCTTGGAGTTTTTTCTTCATTTTCCTCAGGAATCGGACCTGATCACCTTTTCCAGTGGACTTGCAAAACACTTTTCCAGCGGATTTTTGGCTGTCGCTCCTCTCTCTCTCCTTTTCTTTTTCCTGCTTTTTCTTTTCTCCTCTCCCTCGGGCCATGTCATAATTTGGCCCACCCCCAAACCCCCCTTCTACCTTTCAATCGGGCTTATACCCCACCCGCTCTCGATTCGCCTTTCCTTTTGGCATACCTGTACAGCAGTTGTACAGGATCGAGATCACGTTGTTTCAGCTCTTTCCCATTTCCTTGGATTTCAGGATTGGTTGTGACAGGCGTGCAGTCCGTTCGTTTTATTTTTTTTTAATTTTTTTTTTTTTTGCAAAAGAGAGATCTCCATTTTAATTGGCCTGGCAGCGGAGAGAACAGCAGAGGCCGAATCCTGCAAGATCGTGTCCGGCCCGATACCGCGACCGATACCCCCTCACGCCCGCCCAAACCAGACCGGAGCCTCGGCTACTGCGCAGTGTGCAACGCCCCGCGCGGCCCCGAAATGCCCCCTTGCTGCCTCCAGGATGCAACCTTCTGCTCCAAGTCAAGCTGGACCCTCGCCGGCGACCTCACCTTCCTCTCCGACTTCTTCCTGACTAACCTCGCCTCGATCAGCGCCGAACACGCGAGACTACTGTCCTGGACAGCCACACCACGCCGAGCGCCGGCGACGCTCCCCCCAGACCAAGACTTCCAAGTACACTAAGGACAAGGCGGCGTCGCCGCAGAAATTCTCAATGTATTCTCCTCGCCGTAAACGCAGCGTCTTGCTTAGGCGCTGCGCCTGCTCTTTCGGGAGCGGTGAGTTCAAAAAAAAAAAAAAAAGAGATCACCATTTTAACTTGGCACCACCTTGGAAATCGCCCCCGAGATCGTCTGCAACACGCTCCCAGCGACCTGCCCAGCGACATTCCCAACGTCCACGGGACACGTAAAGTTGGCCCACTGTGCGTGCTGGAAATGGGTTCCAAACAGTTTCAGCCGCTGCACCCCGGCGTCCGCCGTGACCCACAGCCGCACCTGCGAGTGGTCGGCTTTGGGGTCCACGCCGGGCAACAGCGACACGGGCGCTTTACATGCCGCTAACAAGTTCAAGATGAACCCGTTGGATCCTGGATCGCGCACCTTCCACAGGAACGAGAGCGGGAGCGACAGCTCGGTGGTTCCTGGGGCGTTGGTGTCGGAGTTGGCGGCTGGGAGCGACACGTTGGTAAGAGATCCCGTCGCCAAAGATGATGACCCACCGGCCGCTGCGGTCCGCGTATCAGTGGGAGCATCGGTCGGCGACCCGTACGCGGCGTACTTGACGTCATAAAGCTCGATCGGGATCGAGTTGGCGTTCGAGACCGAAAGCACCACGTCCCAGTTGATGGTCGCTGACGCCGCCGCCACGTTCACTGCCAACGGCTGGCGTGCCGGTACTGAGGACGAATTGGGTAGTTGCACGCGCACAAACTGGATGTCTGGGGTCGTGAATCCCAGGACCAGCGTCAGGACCCAGATCCCAACCACCACCAGCACGATTAGCAGGATCAAGACGACTAGCAATGCGATTTGACCGGCACGCGTGCGGGGCAGACGCGACCGGAGCCATGTCGGCAGCTTCTCGGTCCATTTTGGGAGGTCGGGTGCTTGTGGGGTTTCTACTTTTGGTGGGGTGACCGGCCCTTGCTGCTGCTGTTGCTGTTGTTGCTGTTGCCGCGAGTCCATGGAGTCGGCCGCCGGGGACTGTGGCATAGGTGGCCTGTAAATGAGCGTGGCGGCCGACATCGACGCCATAGACGATGCATACTGCTGCTGCTCTTGGGGTGGCGGCGGCGGCATCGACTGTGCAGCCATTGAAGGAGAGGTCGGAGTAGGAGCACTCGAGGTCGAGTAAATGGACGGCGATGCAGCCTGTTGGCGCATGGCATGTACACCGATGTCGCTAGCGGCAGTACCGTGCGGGACGGGCCGGCGGGATGCCACGACCGCCGCCGAGACCACCTGCGCCATTCGCGGTTGTGGTGGCGCAGAGGCAACTGTCGCGGCTACCACGGCCATGCGCAGCGGTGAAGGCGCTGGGACCGACGGTGGCGGCGCCGAGTACACGGCCGGAGCGGTCGGCGAAAGCGGTGAGGTAGTAGCCATGATGGGAGCTGACGATGCCGATGCCGACGACCCCAGCGTCACCAAGTACGGGTCTGGGTCGCGAATCAGGGACGACGATGACAATATCCCACCGGTCTCGGCCAGCGACACGTACATGCCTTCGTCGTCGCCATCGTCATTGCGTTGGGGAGTGGAGGAAATGCTTGGATAACTCGCCATGGAGGGTCTAATAGTGTCCGTTGTAGTTGTTTCTGTAGTGAAGGAAGAGAGGAGCGCCTCCGAGTGCTCGCGGTGGGCCTTGGCGGCCGTGGTATTTGCGGTATTCTAGACAAGTTTTTTTTTTTTTTTTGCGTGAGTGCGTTTTGAAACGGAAAAAAGTGCCTGGCTGGCTCCTAAATTTATGGTCCTCGTACCATTTGATTTACTCGCGAGCGCGCGAAAGAGTATAGCCCCTCATTCTTGGTGAAGTGAGGCGGCGCGAGGAAAGGTTAGGGAAGGTGGGCAGCCCGACTTGGAAAGAAATACATTGTTAACCGCCAAACACGAACCAGGCCACCACCAGCACCGCCGCCACCAGTCCCGCAATCACGGCGGCGCCAATTACTGCAAACCTTCTCGGGTGCTCGGCCACCCACAGGATCCCGCCCGTCCACCGGCTCCGCCACACCCAGCTTTCGTCGACAAGCGGCGGCCATGATCGGTCCGCACCGCCACGATCCGATGCTGGTGGTGTCAGATCCGGGAGCGCGTCAAATTGCATGCACAACAGGGCCACTACGGGCACGTGGTCGGACCCGGACGTGGATGCGGCCGTGGACAGCAGCGCCTGGTACCGCAGGCACGATACGCTTGTGGACTCGCGGCACGATCGAAACAGAATGCGGTCCGTGAACCCGGGAATGCGCGTCGAGTCGTAAACGGGAGGGCGGTGATGGTGGTGCTGCTGCTGGTGACTCTGTCGATCGGTGGGCGTACCCACTGGACACGACATGCCACTCCCATCGTCCGCTGCAATGTACCCGACCGGCTGCACCGTTGTCCCAGCTGCAGTAGGAACCCCTGTCGCTGCTGTTGCACCTGGAACAAGCACCTTGTACGTGGGCGGGAACCCAATTGGGCCCTCGCGCCACCCGGCCGCCGGCGAGGCGGGCAACTGACCGGCGCGGGCAAGTGTATCATATGCCAGCATGTCGGCAATGGGAGATGGCACCGTGGCCGCGGCGCGGTGCGCGGCCGGTCCCGGCAGCGCCAGCCGAAAGTTCAGGTCGCCGGCAAGCACCACTGCCACGTGGTCGGCCAAGGTGGTTGGGTCCGTATCCATGGTACTTGATTGAGACGGTGGTGCGGCCGCACTGGCGGCGGATCGCGCTGTTGTCAAGGGGCCGCCCCTCATTCCTGTTGGAAGTAGAGGTGCTGCAGGAGCACCGTCATCGTCCAGTGACACGACCGACGTAGACGACAGCGCGTCGACACTGGTAGCATCCTCGCCTCTATTACCGCGGTAAGATGAAGGGCCCGATAAAACAGGCGCCGGCGTCACAAACACGGTCCGTGCCATCACCGCGTCCCAGGCCGCGAGCCTCGGCGCCAGATCGTCGCCATGGGGCAAGTGCACGTTCATGACCGCGATCGACCGTGTGGGTCCACGGGAACCGTGCCGAGGACCCACCGCAACCGAGACGCCGACCGCGCCTTTATTGGGCATGATCGCAAACGGCGCACCCGTCGCGACCCGGGCCACCGCGGACCCTCGAGTCCGGGCGGCGTCGCGCGTGAATATCGCCAGCAACAAACCGGCCTGGCGCACACACGGGCTTCCGGAGAGCGGGAGGTACGTTGGCCACCCGGCGTCGGCAGCCGCGTGCGCGATGGCGCCGGCCATGGCGTCGATCCACGCCATTTCGGCCGCGACGTCCACCACTGCCAGCGAGGCCGCAGGCCCACCCTCTTGTAAGTTGATGGCGATCAAATCGGGCGGAGGGTGCGTGGCTGTTGGACAATCTTTGGCCACGGCCCGCAGCAGGCCGGTAAGCTCGGCCCGCGTCGCGTCCGGGTTGCGTGCGACATTGAAGGTCAGGACCATGACATGCAAGTTGTCTTTACTCTGAGGCGGTTCTTGTAGGTCTGCTGGCGCAGAGGTCTCTGGTGCGGGTGCGGCCAGAGTGGACGAGGCGTGCGACGACGACATTTCCGTGTGCGAGAATAAATTTTATGTGGGCCGAGGGCAAAAGGGGAATGGCAAAGTCGAAGCTCGAAGGTATTTATCGTGGCAGCTTAAGAAAAGTACCCAGCATCGGCCTCCGCCGTGCGCTCGCGCTGGAGTTCGTGCTGGTGCTCGTCGACGAGTTCCGGACGTCGCGCTTGTGCCCGACGTGCAAGGGGGCGTGTGAAGTACCCGATCACGCGCATCACCACCACGCCGCCGCCAGCGCCCGACCTCGGCAACCCTGGAAACCACCACCACCACGCCGGTGACGGAGTTCGAGAGCACGGCAGTCCGGTCCACCATTTTTCTGCGCTGTCCAAGCGTTCACCGCAACAGCCAATGGTGGAACCGCGATGCTCTCGCCGTCACCAACATCGCCGCCAAGGCCAGACGGGTCTTGCTGCGTCTCCCTCCACACCCAGGCATACCGTAGATGTCCAGAGGGTGCGCAGGCTTGAGAAATGCAGTCTTTTGTGTGCCGGAATTATTTCTTCGCAAAATCCCCCGAACTTCATTTCCCCATTTCGCTCTCGCCGGCCACATGGCGCTCAAAAAGTGGAGCATTAAAAACGCGAACGCGTCTCTTCTCTTTGGTAACTTGCTCGTAGATCTTTAATAGCTCTTTATAGCTGAATCCAAGGAAAGAAAAAGGCTGGTTGGTTCATTTTCGTGATCCGTCCCTTCGAAAAAAATACCTTGCGACGCGTCCATTTTGGCAAGTACGACAATAAATCATAAAATGGCCATGAGCACGCTGCCCTCGACGCTCTGGCCGCTGTTCCGACACCTGCAGTCGCCCCCAGAGTCTCCATCGCCGTCAAAATCCGAAATGACAACTGAAGCGCCGTGGTCCCGTCTCGTTACCAACTTTTCCGTCTCGGAAGCCGAGCCTCTGGCAGAAATCATGCACTGGTCGCACCCTGACCACCCACCGCACCCCGTGCCTTCTGATCTGGATGCTGCCGTCTATGGCTCGACTGCTGGTGATATGAGTGCAGTTTCTGCTGGCGGTGCCACCGTAAAAGAGCCGATGCTTGGGTTGGGCGCCATGAACTTTATCTCGGGCACCTTTGGTGGATTTGCTGGCGTGCTGGCTGGTCAGCCGTTTGATACCGTCAAGGTATTATAATTTTTTTATATTTCTCCTCTGAAAGGCTCAAAAAGGTGTAATGTAGGTCCGATTGCAAGTGCAAGGCCCCAACTCGGCCGCCCAGTACAAGGGCACGGTCGATTGCTTCACGCGGATCGTCAAGGAAGAAACGGTGTTTGGCCTGTTCAAGGGCATGTCGTCGCCGCTGGTCGGCGTGGCCATGGTCAATGCGCTGCTGTTTGGTGTTTACGGCACGCTGTTGGAACTGCAACTCGAGTCGCCCACTGCGGTGCCCGCGCTGTCGCAGATCTTTTTGGCCGGTGCCGGATCGGGCGCCATCAACTCGCTCATCTCGTGCCCGATGGAACTGTCGAAAATTAAAGTCCAGAACCAGACCGACGCCGCGCACTCGGTCGTCAAAACCAAGCTCCCGCACTTCAACTCGCCGCTGCACTGCCTGCGGTTCATTTACGCTACCCAGGGCGTGCGCGGCATGTACTTGGGCATGGGCCCGACCATCTTGCGCGAAACCCCGAGTTACGGGACCTATTTCTTTGCGTACGAGGCCCTGTGCCGCGGGTTTGCGCGATCCAATGGACACACTGACGAGCGCGGCGCCGAGCAGGCGTTGCGGCCATGGCAGCTGATGATGGCCGGCGGGTTGTCTGGGATCGCCGGGTGGATGAGCACGTACCCTGCCGACGTTTTGAAGGTATGATCCCTCATTTTACTTTGTTGATTTGGGCAACACACTCATGGAAAACAATACAACAGACAAAGATCCAATCGGCAGACGCCGGCACCTATACGGGGCTAGTTGACTGTGCCCGCCAGACCATCAAGGCCGAGGGCGTGGTGGGGCTGTGGCGTGGTGCATTCGCCACCATTGTGCGTGCATTCCCGACCAACGCTGCAACCTTTTACGTCTGGCACTTGTCGTATGTCTTCTCTTTTTGCTTTCTTTCACACTTCGACCTAACCACTCTACTGTCAGGATGGAAATGTTGAAAAAAGTATAAACGTCGCTCGTGTTGGTGGGAGCGATTCGCAACTTTCGATCATGACAGTACCTCCTTGCTACTCCGTCAGACGTGATGGACACGTCGGCGCATCTTACTCAAAAAATACAATAAAATAAATTTATTCATCGTCATCCACCTCGTCGCCCTCATTCAACAGCCGCGCCTCGCGCTCGCGTGCGGCCAGTCGATCGGCCCGAACCTTGATCTTTGCCAGCAAGTCCTTTGCCGGCTTGAACACACCCGCGGTGGACTCTCCACACGCGGCGCACTTGGGTTTTCCCTGGCGGTACCGATCGAGCGCGCACTGCTCGCAAAAGTAATGCCCGCACTTGGACACCACCGGGTTGGTGAATCCGTTGCGGCAGATAAAGCACGCGAACGGAAGTTCGTCCTCTTCTTCTTCATCTGCGTTTGTTGAACCATTGGCGGCGGCGTTGGGAACCTTGTCGTCGTACTCGTCAATCAAGTACTCGGCGGCTGCATCTCGCTCGGCCTCAATCATGGCGAGGCGCTCGGCCTCTCGCCGTGCTTTTTGGTTGGCGTTCCACTCGTTGTCGATCTGCCACCCGGCCTTGTAGTCCCCGCGGTCGTGCAAGAACTTGCACGAGTCGCCGTACCCGCAGAACCCGGTCTGCGCATAGTCCTTGCAGATATCGGGCTGATAGTCGAAGCGGTTGGTGATGCGGATGTGCTGGGTCGATTTCTGCGGGCCGATGCGCGAGTGCTTGGGCACCGACTGCGCTTGTGTTGCTGCTTGTGGAGTTGATGTGGGGATCGCCTCGGGCGCGTCAATGTCAATGACTCGGGTGGCGCCCATGTCGCCGGGCATACTTCGAGCGGCTCCAGTCGACTGGTACCGCACTTTGAGCGCTTCCTTTTTGTTTTGAGAACTGTTGGAGGTGGTGGAGACCAGACGCGTGAGGGCAGCGAGGGATTCGGTGTCGGCAGGGGCGCCAATGCGTGGCCGCTTCCGCGAGGCGGCGGCGGCCGACCCGCGATCGATTTCGGCTGTGTCATCGTCGTCGTCATTGCCTTCAACATGGCCGTTATCGTCGTCGTCCTGCTCTCGTTGTCGGCGCAGACCAGATCCAGAGCCAGAGACCAATGCGCCAGTGTCCGTATCCACAGGAGAGGTGCGCTGGCGCAGAGCAGCGCGAGAGGGAGCGCTCTTTTTCTTGAACATTTTTTTAGCAGAATTAGTCAAAATTTGAAAATATGGTGGATTTAATTCAAGTTTGCTACAATTTTGAAGCCGGCCAGCAATATAAAAAAATTGAACCCCGGAAACGTGACCGCCACCACCAATCAC
>MU624916.1:0-17307 GCA_025349905.2 Blastocladiella britannica
TTCGCTTCTTCCATTCTTTCGATGTTTTCAAGAATAGCTGTGGCAATACTCTTCTGAAGAGAGGTGACACTAATACAAAGTCTCAATCTCAATGCAACAGAGTACTGACTCACTCCCCCATATATATATATATACATAAATACTAGCGTAAAATATTTCCATAACGGAAAATAAAATTAAAACAATCAAAAATTGTAACGTCCGGTGTCCAAGTGAATGGCGCACCGAAACCCGGCCTGCTCCGGCGGCGGTGCGATGCCAGAGCCTGCCGCATCGACCCACGGCCTTGTTGATCACCGTGAATCCCGTCAAGGTACGTATGAAGTTTCCGTTGAGAGTTGGCGAGATGTGTGCTGAGGTTGCTTCGAACTGGTAATGCGAGTTGTGGGTTACTCATGTTTATCGCATAACATCACATATAAAATACAAAAAAAAACATCAATTTTCTTATGCATTTCCTGTCCACCAGCAAAGGCGTACCAAACAAAAACAAAGAAAGAAAGAATACCAGAAAAAGACAAGAGAGTTGAATTTAACGGTTGGACTTGGCAACACGCTCGAGCTCGTCCTTCTTCTTGATGGCGTACGAGTTCGACGAGCCCTTGGCGGCGTTGATGAGCTCATCGGCCAGGCACTCGGCAATGGTCTTGACGTTACGGAACGCCGCCTCGCGGGTGCCGGTGGTCAGGAGCGCGATCGCCTGGTTGACGCGACGCAGGGGAGACACATCAACAGCCTGACGACGGACGGTACCCTGCGATCCAATGCGGGTCGAGTCCTCACGGGGGCCAGTGTTGACAATGGCGTCCACGAGGATCTGCAGGGGGTTGGCGTCGGTGAGCAGGTGCACAATCTCGAACGCGTGCTTGACAATCCGGTTGGCCATGAGCTTCTTACCGTTGTTACGGCCGTGCATCATGAGCGAGTTGGTCAGGCGCTCCACAACGGGGCACTTTATTTTGTCCACAATTTTCAGTCGTCAGTTTCAATCCATATTTTTTCGCGATAAATTCTATAAGAATACACACCTGAGCCTTGCGGAAACGCTTGGCGGCGTAGCGGCCAGCCGAGTGCGGCAGGTACACGGCCTGCGACACCTGGATGTAGTCCTGTTTGGTCGAATATCGTATTTTTGGCAAAAAAAATTGCGGCATAATTGTCAGTGATTTTGTTCAATTTTTGATTTTGTCGGATGCAAGGCCATGGCCGGGAGCCATAAAACCAGTCTAAACCATAGTAAAAACGCACAACAAGGGCGAGGTCCTTGCACGAGACATCCTCAAAAGTCCACTTGCCGAAGAGCTTGGGCGCCTCGGACGCGTCGTGAGCGAGAAGTTCAGCGGGGAGCGCCATGGTATTGCTGTATAATTATAATTCCGCGGGCAAAGTGTCAGTTACGTGGTTCGTCGTCGGGGTGCCGCATATGTGTGTGCGACAATTACGGCAAATTGTAAAAACAATAGTGACCTCGGGGATTTGGCTAAAGTAAAGAGGTGGTCCAAAATTTAATCCCGAGTCAAGGTCGAATTTAACGACGCCACAATCTTTTTAACTCTTTTTTTCGTATCCTCTCCATCGACCAACACATAACATAGCAACCATGTCAGAAAATCCACCACTGTCGCCATGCCCCTGCGAGGCCGGCATGGGTAGGCAACTTCCTTCTTCCTTTGCGACTCTGTCGCTCACATTGGTTAAAATATAAACAGCCCCAACTGCCTACATTGGCATCAACGACATAATCTGCAACCACCCAAATGAATTCGAGTACATGTGCATGAAATTCCCGGCCCTGCAATCCAACCCGGTCGATCCCCAAGCGCACTTGCCCGCCTTTCAGCGCTGGCAGCTTAAGCCCGAATATCCCAAGGCGGTTCAGGAACGACTTTTGCCCAGCGTCTGGGTACAAACCGCGACCCTGGCCTCCCCAGCTGGTCTGATCTCGGCCAGAGGCGCCTGTACAAAAGTCAAGGCAGCGCGAGAGTGTGCGCAGCTCCACATGTTGCTCTCATGGTTCATGCGGACTCGATCCAGCACCTATCTCGTGCGGCCACCCGATCTCCGTTCCACGCGTTTATATTTCCCTTTTTTTTGGGCAGAGGGAGAAAAGCGTATTGATTCATTTTTTTCTTCCATAGGACGGCGTGAATGCAATCCGATGACCTTACGGAATGCCGACGTCGAAGGCGACGCCCAACTCTCCCAGTTAGCACATATGGCGATCGTGGACGAGCCGCTGCTAGCTACGAACGGCTTTAGCGCGCTACCCCGCTATCTTGTGCGCTTGCTCGGATCCAACAACTACCCGTACCTGGCGTACTCTACCCGTGCACCATCGAACGAGCATGACAAGTGCACTTTTATCTGCGAGGCGTCCACGGGCGAGGTGACCACGGTCGGGAACGATGACAGCCTCCTGAAGGCTCGGCGAGCTGCACTGCTCCAGCTGGTTGTGTTGTCCGTCATGGGCGTGCAGCCGTCCAATTTCGATCATTACCGGCAAGTACACGCCGCGTCCCGGGCTGGTACTGCTGCTGCTGAGCGTTCGTTTTTTGTTGTTGTTGCTCGATCATTTGCTTGATTGATGACATCCTTGGTTCGTCAGGACGCAAGGCTGCTTGGACACCAAACCCACCCCAGGCCCAGCCGGCGTTGATGAGAGGGACCGCTCGGCCGCAACAAGATGACCGCGTGCAATTGCCTGGCCGCATTCAGCCCACTCGTCCGCCGCCTCCGGCCCTTGAAAGGGCACGCGCAATCGATCCTCGACCCCCCACCCGGCGTCGGCGGTCGCGAATCCCACCAGTCACTTTTGCTGCCGCCCCTTCTGCCGCGTCAACTTCTTCACCGAACTTGCATGTGTTGCCAAACCGAGGTGGGGAAAAGGATTCTCGGGCTGCTCGTGACACTCGCCGCCGCCACCGCTCGCCATCGCCAGTGGAGCGGAACCGCTCCATCACTCGTGACCGTCCGGACACCCAGGCTCGAATTCAAGCCCTCGTGTCCACTTCGCTTTTGCCGTCCCCCCTGCCCTCGAACGCCAGCTCGGCCTCACCTGTCACCATGATCGTAGCACCAAGTTCCGCCTCCAGCGCAGTGATCGCAAATCATTCTCGTTTTCACTCTCTCGCTCCGGAACGGGTGCCATTGTCCCAGGCGCATCCGATCACGCCTGCAATTGGACCGGTGCGATTTATTTTCCGACGTTGTTTCTTTATTTTCTGGTCATTGACTTGTGTTTTTGTTTTCGGCAGGAGGCACTGATGCTCACACGGGTGACGAGCCTAGAGGAAACCGGGCCGAGGCAGCTGTTGGCCGATCAAGCGATGGCAAGTGCCACACCGAGTAGGATCGCAAGTGTATCATCATTTCGGGCCGAACCACACTGGGATCAACCGCCATTGCCGCCACCAGCTGCGACCAATGTGCTCGACCTTCCTCCGTTTTCTCTGGACGAGTACGGGTCTGGAATGCCACCGACGTCGGACTGGAACGCTCAGCTGTACCAGCTCCTTTACTATGCGCCGTCCGGGGTGCCGCCGCCACCAGTACCCCCCTTCTTGTTCCCCCGCGAGATGACCGGCCACGACATGTCCCAGCTGCAGGCTCATCCGCTGTTTGCTACGTGGGTGGAGAGCCCCGAGGCCGCGCTTTCGGCCGAGTTCGTGCTGCGATTCGGAACGTTCTTGGACTCGTCACCGTGGCAGTCGTCAACGGGAAACCGCCCCGACGGCTATGGCATGTACAAGCGAAATGTGGCGGCGCTGGAAATGCAGTGGAAAGAAGGGATGGGAGATACATGGGAGGATGCGGGGCGCGCTGCCGTCGCGTGGGTCCTGCTGTGTCGGGCTCACGCGACTTGAAAATTAACGATTTCATTCTCTGGGCAGTGCCGAGAACATTACACCACACTACACATATGGATCGAGCCATGTACACAGATACAAACACTACCGCCACCCCCCAGATTCCTCATCTTCGACCTCTTCCACCACCAGCGGCCCACCGCGGACCGCCCTGTGATTGTTGGTGGTGGTCATCCCAAACGATCCGGACGCGCTGGACGAAACGCCCGGCTCGTCCGACAGGAAACTGAGCTGCGACTCGTGCCGCGACTCGTCCAAGCTGGTCGGGCCTGACACGTTGGAAATGCTGGACGATGCGGTCAGCAGCGATGCCGGGGACATGGGCCGCGATCCGCCCGGAACGTGCAGCGCCGTCGACGATGACATCACCGACGCACATGCCGACGTGGCCACTGACGTGGCAGTGGTGGTGCCGCCGCCACCGCCGCCAGGCATGCTGCTTGTGTCGTGCAAGAGCTCTTGCGAAAAGTTGGTGGTGAGATGGCCCATGCCGGCGGCCGATGGAGACGATGGACGGGAGGTGGGTAGAGCGGGAGTGTTGGGTTGTGGGGATCGGGCTGTTTATATTTTTTCATGCGTGAGTCTCAGGACTTGGGGTGACAACAGGATCTCAGAAAAAAGCGTACAGTATTTGTGCCGAAGATTGGTGCGTTTGACGAGCCGCGACACGAGGTACGACGCACCCTTGGCCCGCTTCATCAGCGGATGTTGCAAGAGCTCATGAGCGTGTGGCCTTTTGAATGTACATCCATTTGTCAACAAAGCTATTTTGCCAATGATAAAGCAACAAAAATGACGCACCTGGATGCAGGATCCCGCTCCAAGCACGAGCGCACAAACGAGAAAAAGTGCTTGGAATACGGCCGTTTCTTGCCCTTGTTGATTTCCGCCTCGGATATTGGTGGAAGGTACTTTAACTTGGCGACCATGATCTATAAAAATGTATATATGAGCGCTTCAAATTGTCTTCTCAACTCAACAAATAGAGTATATACCTTGAGCGATGGCCACTCGTGGTACGGCGTTTTGCCGCACGCCAGCTCAATGGCGGTAATGCCCAGAGAGTAAATGTCGGACCGCGGATCAAACGACACTTGCTGCTCAAACAACTCGGGCGACATCCACGCCGGCATTCCCACATAGTCAAACGCAGAGGGCCGAGCTTCGGCCAGATTGGATATTTGGTGCAGGCCAACCAGGCGGACGTCGCCCGAGAAATCAAGCAGCAGGTTATCTGCTCGCACGTCACTGACTCCATTCATTTTTTTTTTAAATCAGCTCGTTTTATCGCAATGATGAAATGAAAAGTAATAGTACTTGTGAATGACGCCCTGATCGTGCAAATAGTCCAGTGCTCGTAGCAGGTACTTGAGCACCGTGACCACGGCGGTTTCAGACATGCCGTTCGGAAAGTACTCTTCCAGCACTGATCGCAGGCTTCCTGTTAATTTTAAATTAGATTTCCTTATTGGCGAATGGGAGCTAAATATAAATAGCGAACCCGCTTTCATGGGAAGGGTCACAGTCCACAGCCGGTCGTTTTCAATAAAGGATTGAAAGTACGGCAGCAGCGACGAGTGCTGGTACTTCATGGTGTTGTTGACAACCGTCTGGTTCATAACTTCCATTGTGAGTAAAGATCAAAGAAATGGAAAATTGTAAAAACAAACAGACATTCAACTCGTCAATAAAGGCCATGTCGGGCGAAATGCTGAGATCCGTGTACTTTAGAGCCACCGACGTGCGGGTCGGCTTGTGGATGGCGAGGAACAGGTACGACATGTCGTCTACGCCTCCGATCGGGCTCAGCAGCTCGTAATCGCCAATATTGGGTTGATAGGCGATACGGCGGTAGCTGGCATCGCGCTCGGAACGAGATTGGCGCTTCCATAGCGAGGTCATTTCCTTAATTATTATTGTGGGATGGATCCTTTATTTTCTTGGAGAAAGATTATTGAGGTCCCTTAGATGGCAACACATCACTCCCTTTCCACGTGACCAGTCAAATCCCCGATTTGTTAAAAAAGTCTTCCTTCACTCGGCCATCTCCTTGTCAGGCGGACATGCTGATGCTAATACTTAACTAAAATGATGACCAAAAAAAACAATATCTACATTATCGTTACCACTCGCTGGCGAGAAAAGGCGTCTGATTTGCTATTGCTGGATTATTATGAGCAGCGTTTATCACTTTGGTGCCGATGGAGCTTAAATCCACTCTGCGGCTCCCATTCAAACTCGCAAGATCTTCGATATATTACGCTACTATTATGCGCCGTCAGTCTTTACGAAACGAAGATCAACGGAAATATCGTACCCTCCAAAACGACGGTGATTCAATTGAAGGAAGTATAATTGCGTGAGGTCGAGACGGAAAAAAAAGAGCGAGAGGGATCACACAGTCGGTGGGCTGATCGCGCTTGTACTCGTACTCGCCGCATGTGAGTTGAAACGGTAAATCAGAGTCAACACTTGGAATCATCCGGGACTTGTTGGCCACATAACAAAACTTGGTAAAAGTAGAGGCTCTTTTGTACCGATCCTTGAGGAGCCCAGTGAGACCAACGAAAGACCCAGACACCGATTCTTGTTTTTGTTATGCTCACCATTGTTGAATGTAGTTTTGATTCCCTGCAAAAAAAGTCAAGTACGGAATGTCGGAATCTTTCACTCGACTCGGAATGCCGTCAAAACTTGTCCAAGATCCCCCCTCTTTGTTTTTTCCCCTGAGTCACAAACTCAGTTAAGCTCCCTATTGCAATGGGAGTTCACGTGTGTTCATTGAGCAGCCGTACGAGAAAAGGCGTCTGATTTGCTATTGCTGGATTATTATGAGCAGCGTTTATCACTTTGGCGCCGATGGAGCTTAACACCTACTCTACGACTCCCATCCAAGCTCGCAAGAATTCTATTTTTTCGTTAAATGTATTATTCATCCATCAACGTCCATGGCATCTGTTGCCGCAGCGGCAGCGCGCTTTGATCGAGAACCCGTCGTCGACTTTTTGGTGGAGGTGATGGCTTTCGCCAGTAGTGTCTTGCGCTTTTTCTTGGCCGACGACGACGGCGCTCCAGTTGTTGTTGCACCTGCTGTTGTTGCTGTTGATGCGCGCTTTTGTGGTGATGGCGCCGACGAGCCAGTCTTGGCCTCGGCCGCGCGACGAGTGTTGCGGCGGTCGCGCATCTCCCGCTTGGCCAGCTTGCGTGCCATCCGCGCTTCCGACATGTCCATCTTGGACATGGTCGAGATGGTAGCGCGCTTGGGAGCCGAGCGCTTGATCAGCTGGCGCGATTTCTGGTCGGCCTTGCGCAGCGACAGCATCCACTCGGGCACGTCGCATCCCGATTCCTTGACCACATTGACGATTCTGTTCCATTGTTGCGTAAGTATTGCGCCAAATCCAACAACAAAATAAAATGAGAACGTACGATCGCAAGTACGTCGCGTCGTCCTTGGTAAAGTACGTGATGGCCTTGCCCCGTCGTCCCGCACGCCCCGTACGACCAATGCGGTGAATGTACGACTCGGTCGACTGCGGGAAATCGTAGTTGACGACCGTTTGCACAATCATGTCCACGCCCCGGGCCAGCACGTCGGTGGAAATCAGGATCCACAAGTGGCCGAGCCGGAACTGCTCAATGATGCGGTCGCGCTGCGCCTGCGTGCGGTCGGCGTGAATCACGTCCACATTCATGCCGTCGTACACCAGCTCGCGGAACAGCTCCTTGGCGCGGTCAATCGACTGCACGAAAATCAGGACTGGCGGCTTGAGGTCGCCGGCGCGAAGGTGCTGCCGGATCGTCATCAGCTTGCCCGACTCGTCGCCCACGTACACCAGCGACTGGTCAATGGTAGAGGAGCCCGTGTTTCTGTGTTAGATGTATCAGTATTTGTGTTTTTTTTTTTTTTTGGCAAAGAAGGAGACATACTTTGTGCCAATAATGACACGCGTCACATTCTCGCGCATCACAGTCTTGGCAAGAGCCTCGACCGTGGACGACAAGGTGGCCGAGAACATGGCCGTCTGGCGTGAAGCGGGGCACGCGGCCAGAATCTCGTCCACCTGCTCCAGGAATCCCAGGTCCAGCAACCGATCGGCCTCATCAAAGACCAAGTGGCGAAGTTTCGCAAGCGTGATTTGGCTTTCCTGCAGCGCCTGGACGAGGCGCATGGGCGTGGTGATCATAAAGTCTAATACAGTATACTTTGAGTCAATATGAAGAAAGAAAGAAAAAAGAACAAGTCATACCAGCACGAACGCGACCACCCGCATCCGCTTCGAGCCCCTTTTCCTTGGTCAGGACCATGACCTTCCACTTCTTGCCGACCAGTTTCTTGAGCTCGCGCTCAATCTGCAGCACAAGTTCGCGAGTCGGTGCCACAATGCACGCGCGCACGCCGGGTTCCTTTCCCGGCCGCACCAGCGAGTGTACAATCGGCAGCAAGTACGCCAGCGTCTTTCCGGAACCCGTAGGCGCGCACGCCAGCACATCGCGGCCGCCAAACAGCAGCGGTGCCGCTTGCATCTGGATCGGCGTGGGCGTCACGTAGCCGACGGTGGCAACCGCCTCTTGCAGGTACTGTGGGACACTGAACGTGGCGTACAAGTCGGAGAACGATTGCACGGGCGCGGCGGCCGGCGAGTCGTCGGTCGGGTCCAGTTTGATGCGGTGAGTACGGCGGAAGGCAGTGATGGCCTCGGGCGTGGTCAGCGGTGTTGGCGGCGCTTCTGCTGCTGCCACGACGGGCATGGCGATGACGGGAGGTGCCTCACTCGCAGTGGCACTCGTCGGTGGTGGCGGTTTGGCGTGCATGGAGCCGAAAAAGTCGAGCTGGCGATCGAGGGCGGCATCGGCAGCGGCTAGAGATTGAGTGGTGGGCGCTGCGGTGGGCTGTGTTATGTTTTTTTTTGTTAGTCGTGGGCCGGAAAAAATGTGTCCAGCGAAATGGAGGGGATACCTGGAACAATGTGACATCGGATTCGAAGCGTTTCTTGTCAAAGCGCGCACCGCCAGTCAAGGCGCGAAATAGGTCCATATTTTCTTTTTATTTGAATAATTGAAGAATGAGAATCCAAACCGTGGGAAAATCGAAAATCGACGCAAAAAACGAAATAGCACGTGGGCCCACGCGTATGGTATCCAACCAGGTCCCAATGACGTCTCCCTTTTCGTGTTCTTTCTACTCTTTTTTTTTTCAACTCGCAGCACGAACCGAACGACCAGCGCCCCTCTTCCCGTGGAACCGCGCCCTTTTTTTTTTTCTTTTTCTTGGCGCGGATCTCAACTATAAAGGCAAAAAATGGACGCCCTCACCTCCACTCTCCTCGACCCGGCCAACCACGACCTGCTAGCGCTGCTGAAAGGGTTCCGCAATGGTATCGTGTATGGGGCCAAGATCCGATTCCCGCACGCGCTGGTCATGACGTTCCTGTTCCGCGACGGCCCGCTGTCGGCCAAGCTCAACTTTATCTTTGACGCCACGCGCCAGCACTCGTGGAACTTGGGCCGGTTCGTGCTGATCTACAAGTCGCTGCTGCTGGCCATTCGGCGCATGCGTGGCGCCGGTGGGAAGGAGGAGAAATGGGATGCATTTGCGGCCGGAACCATTGGCGGGTACCTGATTTTTGGGGCCAACAACAACATCAACCAGCAGGCACGCTCAAAGTTTTTATGTTGTATTTATATGTATATGGATCACTGACACGTATAACAGATCGTGCTGTACCTGTTTTCACGGATCCTGATCGGAATGGCCAAGTACGCGGTCAAGAGCGGGGTCATCCCGGAACCAGTACAGGATCCATTCCCGGCGTTTGCGGCGGTGGTGTGGGGCATTGTCATGTGGCTGTTCCGGCACCACCGCGACACGCTGCAGTCGTCGCTGCAGGCGTCGATGCAGTACTTGTACAATGATTCTGACGTGTGGAAGTCGCTGTACACGCTGCTGTGGCACAACAAGTAAATTTTTATTCAAAAATTTATATATATTATGGACAGCAAGTATGGTAATGGAACGTCAAAGCTCGGCGTGCAAGGGAGGCGAGATAAACCCGAGCGTCTGCTCCAACAGCGGCTGCACGGCCGGGAAGTAGTCGACGGTGGTGGACAGGAACTCGGTCAGGTACGCGGGCGAGTACGACAGCGACGTGTACACGAAGAGCACGAAGCCGAGCAGGAACAGGCCGTCTATTTTTTTTTCACAAGGAGAAATGAGAGGCGTATATTTTACTTGAAAAGATGAACGTCGTACTGAAGATGCACTTCTCCCAAAAGTCGAGCATGTACAGCGCCGTGGTCAGCTCGTACCGGTAGTACTGCAGCTGCACGCGCTTCTTGATGGCCTTGGCGAGTTGCATTTTTTTATTCGTCCGAGTTTGAAATGTGAAGTCGTAAACGTCGAAAATTTCCAAAAGAGAAATGGCAATGCGGCCGCCCACAACCACCCGCAAGCGCACCTCGCGTCCCGAGGACGACGACGACAACGCCAACAACAATAACAATAATGCTGGACACCATAAAACCACCATGCCACCACCCCCGGCCGCCAAGCGTGCGCGCGTCCACTTTGACCCCGACCGCGACCAGGTCGCGACGTTCTCGACCGCTGCCACCACCACCGCCTCCGCTACTGGCTACCACCACCACCACCCACATGATCATGACGCTGACGGGTCCATGGCCGTTGATGACAAGGAACTTGACAATGGCGATGATAAGGACCTGGACACGTCCTCGGCAGCAGTACTGGACGCGCGGCAACGGCGAGTGCGCGTGCAGCGCGGCATTGATCTCGCGTACTTTGATGCTCCGGTTTCTTCTACTTCTGGTGGTATTGGTGGTGCTGCCGGGGCGCACGGGGAAGAGGATGAAGACATGGACCACGACGACGACGAGGAAGACGATCCCGACCTCGATTTCATGAGCTCGAGTACGTCTTTGTCCTTAAGGCTCCCGAAATCGTTGACACTCATTTTTGTATTTTAATGTAGAACGCAGGCGTACCTTGCGAGACGAGGCCGGATCGGACGAGGACAAGGACGGTAGTGATAACGACGACGACGAAGACATGTTTGGTGACGGTGAAACCGACGAAGACGTGAAGTACCGCAAGCGCAAGGGCAAAGTGGTGCCGCTGACCCGCGAGGAGCGCCTGGCGCAAGAACGCAGCCGCGGTCGCGATCTCGCCGATGCCGACGACGACAATGGCGGCATTGCCATCGAGCCATTCAACATGAATGGCGAGACGCGCGAAGGGTCCGTCTCATTTTCATTTTCTTATAGACAAGACCGTAGACTCAAACCATTCGTAACAAAAACACAGAGGATTCACCGAGGAGGGTGTGTACGTGCGCGCCATGGACCCAAATGCCAAGTACGACAACTGGCTGACGGACGTGACCGACGACGATGTGGCCGCGGCCGCGGTCGCGCAGCAGGCGCGCGACCAGGAGCGCGCACAGCACGAGCGGGCCGAGGAAGCACGGTTGCGCCGGTACGGCGATTCCCGCGAATCCACCACCATGGCGCTCTTGGGTCTGCTGCGCCCGCACGAGACGGTGGTGGATGCTTTGGCCCGACTCAACCGGTCCATCGTGCGGCCGGCGCGGCCCAAGCATAACCAAAAGCAGCAACGATCCGGCGCTTCTATTTCTACCCCTGTCGCTGCGGCAGAACCGATTCCGTCGCAGTGGGCACGCGCCGACTTGGCGCTTCTGACGGACCTGGCCGACCGGCTGCTTTCTCTCTACAATTTCGTGGACGTGTACGAGGAAAAATACGAGGCGCTCCTGGCCGATTTGCGCGACGACGGCGTCGTGCCGCGTGGCTGGACACCGGTCCACCCGCATGCCGACGAGCGGCTCGTCCAGTGGCGGTATGCGTGGCACCAAGAGCATCAGCCGGAGGCTGCCGCTGCCGAGCAATTTGGCCCTTACTCGCCCTCGGACATGCAGGATTGGGCCGCCGGCGGGTTCTTCGAGGCCGGAATTGTTGCCCAAAAGCTGCTCAACGGCGTGCCGTACGGCGACCTATTGCCGATCGGGGGATACGTTGGGGCCGATCCCACTACGGTTGCATGGGAGTGAAAGTAATGAATTTTTTATTCAAGTCTAATGTCCACCGCGATGATCCGGCGCCAACCACCCGCCGCCACCACCCGAATGGTGCCGGGTGGGCGGTCCGCCTAGTGGCTGTCGCGGGTGGTACCCGGGAGAGTACGCGGCCGGGGCAACCGCCATGACCGGTGGCATAGTCGGCGGCGGCAGCACGCCGCGCGCGGTAGCGGCCATGGCCAGTTTATCCACCAGCCCATGGACATTGATCACCGTGGACAGGAGCGTGGCCTGCAGCTCGGCCAACAGTGGGAGCGCGCGCACCGGGTCGCGTTCGGCGGTCGCCCGCTGGATCGCGGCGCCAATGGCCGCTAGGTCCACCTGGTAGCTCGAAGTCGGGCCCGACACGGGCGGTGGCGGCGGCGGGGTGCCCATGGTCACGGACATGGGCGTTGCGGGGGCCGTCAGCGGGAACGAGGTGGCGCGGTGCCGTGGTGCATCGCGGCCGTATCCGCCTCGGTCGCGGTCATTATTGCTGTTGTTGTTACTGCCGTTGTTGCCGTTGTTGTTACTACGACCGGGCTGGTACGTGTCGTACTTGCGCTCAAACCCGCTCCCGTCGTGCTTGTCGTACTTGCGCTGCTCGAAACTACCACCGTCGAGCTTTCGGTCGGATGGCGACCCAGCCGGCGACCGTCCCGCCACCGCCGATGCAGCCTCAACAGGCTCCACGGTGTTCCAGACCGGCTGGCGCCGCGACCGGGACAGCGTGAGCGCCAGCTTGTCCGGAGCCGAGTCGTCGGCGGAAAAGTCGCCGCGGATCAGCAGCAGCGCCGCGTGGTACATGGCGATGGTGTGGGCCTCGTCGGGTGTCCGGCCGTCGGCCACAAACTCTTGCGTGTGGTTGCGGATCTTGACGGAACCGAGCGCTCGGTACTGGTTGGAGTGCGGTTTGGGGGCCACCGTCACGGTCGGGACCTGGAGCATATAGGTTTCCAAGAATGGGCCACCATTGTACATAAGGTCATCCAAGGTGTGTGGTAAGTGCCAGCACGAGACCAGCAGTCGTTGCGGCGCAAATTCCATGGCAAGGTACTTGTAGTCCACCGTGATGTCTATGTAACCATTCATATGATGTTGTTGTTGGTTCAGCGCACGACCATTAATGGCAACCGTCGGTTAGATTTTTAGTGCGCACCCATCTTTTGTTTCGGGTTGGCAAGGCCTTTGCGGTGAATATCGGTGCGGTGAACGACGTAGTCGCTGCCGCGGATGCCCAGCTTCGAGTACAATTTGCGCTCAATTTCCAGAAACGCCAGGTGCAAGATCGCCGATTTGCGCGCGTCCAGGAGCCCATTGGCCTCACCAAAGCACTCAAAGTTTGCGTTCATGGCGCAGGCGCGAATCATCGGGCCGACCTTGTTGTACGAGAGCCAAGGGTGCTCGATGTTGAAATCAATGATGGCGGAAATCGGGTTTTCCAGGTAGCCGCGCGTGAGCGAGGAGCGCATGTCCAGGACCAGGGTGTGGGCGACGCGGTAGTGCTCGCACAATCTATCGGCGGAAGCGCCGCGTGGCAGGGCTATTCGTTTTTTTTTTTTTTTTGCTCTGTGAGTGCACTGAAAGCAGATATGAAAAAAAAAGGCGTACAGTTGGGCAAAACGGGCATAAAACCCGGGCTCATTTCGGGCCGGGCGGGACGCATCGGGGGCAGAGTACGCTGGGACGACTCGGGGATGGGGATCTCGCCAGCCATGATCAACAGCAGCGCATGCATCATGGCGATTTGCCGCGCAACCGTGACCGTCTTGCCATGCCCCGCGACTTGTCGGCCGGCAATACCAATGCACACGCAGTCGAGACGCGTTTCGTCCGTTTCATCAACCCACACGTCCATTTCGCCGGGCCACAGCTCGGTGACATCGTCCATCACTTTGTCCATGGACAGCGGCGAAGCCAGCCAGCGCGCCATGCGCTCGTGATCGTTGCTATGGTGCACCAGTAGGTGAAAGATGGTGACCTGGCGTCCTATTGATTGATATCATGGTATGGTGGATGAGGAATTGGATTTGGCCAGTCAAGTCAAGCTTTGCGGATTGTCGCCAAGTACAGCAACTGTTCGTTCCAGTCCAGCGAGCGAACGACCAAAATAAACTTTAAAAAGGAGTATACGAGGTGCAACCTTTGGACATGCAGGGGCAGGGCTTCAGATCCATATTTTTTTCTTTGGCAAGTCTTGGTTGATTTGATTCGACGAACGTAAGAGAAGGTGCGGAAAGCTGCAACATCACACGGGACTCGACGACCAGTTACGCCGACTACAAAACTTTAGCCCAAAACCTCTCCAACTTCCGCTCCTTGGATACGGGTCCATCAATTTTGCTAATTTCAAGCACAAACCAATCCCGGCTCTTTTACTCCAGCGACATTTTTTTTCCTCCGTGGTTGCCGTCGAGCAAGCAAGCTTTTTTGGGTAGACTAAATTCACAATGGCCGGCTTTGAGTCCCTGTCAAGACCAGTATTTCCTTTCGAGGGCTGCTGGCAGGACTGTCGGGGAATTAAGCATGGTCACATTTACTTCTATGCTGGATTATGCTTCATGAGAGTGATCGGCGATGAAGAGAGCTGGCCCCCAAGGCCGAGGCTGGACGTCGGGCTTCCGAGCCCGTTTCGATGACAGTCCCAACATGACTACGATGGTAGCGTAGCCGGTCACTTTTTCTTCCATTTTGCACGCTAGTTTTTATTTATTGTGGTTCCAGTTGCGAATGGCTGCAATTTCGGACGCGGAGACACTCGGTTTGACCTTGGCAGCGGCGGCTACGAGCGCGTCGTCGAGATTCGTGGCCTTGCCCGCGTCAAATAAGTTGCCCGCGCGCCGGACCACGGCCGCGAGATCAGCGCCCGAGTATCCGTCGGTCGCGGCTGCAACCATCCCGACAACCGCGCTCGAAACAGCCTTTTGCGACGACAGTGTGGTCAGCAACGTCAAAATATCAGTGCGGTCCTCGATCGACGGCAGCCCGACGTAAAGGTGCGTGTCCAGTCGCCCCGGCCGCAGCAGCGACCGATCCAACACCTGCGGGTGGTTTGTGGCTGCCAGCACCACCACCCCGGCCTCGGAGCATGTATCCATTTCCAGGAGCAGTTGCGTGAGCATCTGTTCCATATACTATGAGACCGGTACAAGTAAAAACAGAAAAAGAACAAAAGTACCTTGCTCGACATGTCCCCAGCGCCCTCGTCTCGGCCACGGAACACGGCGTCCACCTCGTCCAAGAACACGACGCACGGCGCGGCTCGACGGGCAGCCGCAAACACCGCCGCGATCCTCTTTTCCGACTCGCCCACGTAACTCTGGACCAGCTGCGCGACCGACGCGGCAATAAAGTGCGCTCGGGCCTCGCCTGCGATCGCGCGCGCGAGCAGCGTCTTGCCGGTTCCCGGTGGACCATACAGCAGCACGCCGGCGGTGCCGCGGATCCCCAGGTTGGTAAAGACCGCCGCGCGTCGCGTGGGCCACAGGAGCGCGCGTTCCAGCTTGATCTATTAAATACAACAATGTGAGAAATGGGGCAACGAATCAAAAAAAAAAAAAAAAAAAAAAAATTTCAACGCACTTTAAGGTCTTGCATCCCACCAACACTGTGGAACCCAATGTCGGATGCATCCACCACAGTTACGGCGCCCTCGGTGGTCGATTGCTGGAGAACGGTCGGGGCCACGTGCGGCATGGCGGCGGCAACTGCCGAGACGGAAAGTAGCTCACCCGCCTCGATAGTAGTTGCCAGCGCCAAGTTGATGGCATGCGCGGCATCAGCAAAGAGCCAGCCGTGCGACTGATCAGCAAGTTCGGCCGCACCCTCGGGGTCGAGGGTCGAGTCGGGTGCTTGCAATTGCCATGCCAGTGAAAAATGAGCTCTGCGCGACTCGAGCGAGGGCAAGCTGAATGGAATCGTGTCCTGTTGTTATCGATCTCATGTTATGAGTTTTGGCTGACAAAAAAGGGAAAGATATGACATACGGCAACAATGGAACGGCATTGCGCAGGCAGCTTTTCGTACTGTCGCGTCGTTGCGACAACCAGCATGGGCACCCCTGCGTCAAGGTGCCGCTTCAAATTGCGCATTAACGAGAATGCAAGCTCGGCGTCCGTGAAAAAGGATTCAATGTGATCGAGGACCACTGTAAAACTATAATATGAGGTCATACCCTTCCAATGAAAGGAAGTAAACATACATATATGATGGTACGGCGCACGCACGGCTGCTTCGGCGGCCTGGCAAAGATAAAACTCCATTCCGCGATCGTGCTGCTGCGCGAACTGGAACTGTACATGGGCAGCAAGGATCGTCGTCACCTCGAGTCCGCACTGGTCCGCAAGTTGCTGCAGCAGGAACGATTTTCCTGTGGAGGGTTGTCCATTCAACAATGAACATTGCTAAAGTGAGGATTTTGTGAAACGGACCAACACCCGATGGCCCCTCGAGGAGAATGGCCGCCGAGGACGAGAAATAAGGCGATGTCGCGAGTACAGTGTCGAGCGGATCAGGCGCGTCCGAGTGGCCTCTTGCAAAACGCGTCAAGAGAATCGACAGCCTTTATACTTGCAAATTTAGTCCACGTCTATGTCCAAGATTCCAGCATATAACACACACCGGCGGTACGGGTCCGGAAACGCGTCGGCGAGGATGTGCGGCGCGGTCATTTGTATATTTTTCGAGAGCTGGCAACCCTCCGCATGATGGCTCGAAAGAGTGTATAAAACGGCGGCCAAGTCTCCCGGCCCAACCTCTCTTTCGCGGGCATTACATACACCGAAATTCAAAGACCCTTTTCCAGGGAAATTCTTTTTCCAAATCCAACTGGTCTTGAGGTAAAAAACACTCGGGAAATCAAACAGGAAACGCTCCGTTGCCCGGTCCGGCCTGGCTGTTTGTCTCTTTTTGCGGACCAGCGTGGGTTCATATACCAGGCGAAATTTTGATTCTACGCTGATTTATTTTGCTTTCGTTGGTTGCGTTTGTGGTTATTGATTCACATTTATATTTTCCCACACTCAGCCGGGCACAAACCCCTAATAATCGGATACTCGGCTCCGTCTGGGCCACTATTCCCGTCATCTACTCATGCACGGTTATAGGCCGGGAGCTCGACTTGGTTGTTGTGCAAGACCCGGTGGGCCTTGGCAGAGATGTTAGCGACGGCGAGAGCATCACGGTTCCACCACTGGCTCTTGCAGTTAACGCTGGGGCAGCGCAGCAAGTGGTGTACCCATCAGGTCATTTCCTGGAGTACTGCGACGCGCAGAACGAGGTTGCTGACACGGTTGGGTACGTGTATGTGCCATGATCTTTTTCCTGCTGTGTAGCGGTATGGGGCGACT
>MU624917.1:0-17302 GCA_025349905.2 Blastocladiella britannica
ACAGCAGAATCAACCTGATTGTGCGGATTCGTGGGAAGTTGGCAAAATTTGGCGCCGACTTTGTTTTGTTTCATTTTTCACGAAAAAGTCAATACGAAGTTAAAAGTATTGCTCCATTTGCTGCTTCCGCTACAATGTAGAGGTACTCTCGAGCGCGTGCGCGAGCTCGTCCAAAAGCACATCTTCCATGTCCTCGACATGAAGTAGCACCTTGTGCCCGTTGGCCCGGTCGAGAGCGGTGGCCATGGCCGGCGTCAAGTGCAAGGACGACGAGTGATCGGCACTGGCCTGCTGCGCCATCAGTTCGACGCGCAATTGCTCCACCTCCTCGACAGTCGGCATCACCGCCCCGGCCGACACTGCTACCGAGCCAATCAACTTGCCCACCAGCGACGACGATTTGCCGGACGAGACGGCCGTCTCGAGCGCCGCTCGCACGCCCGCAATCTCGGCGTCTTTAGGCGCAACAGAGGACGTTGACAGGAGCGCAATCACGGCCGGAATCATGGGTTGTGCGTGGGTTCGCATCAAGTGGCGGTCCAACTTTTTCACCAGTGCTTTCGGAACGCCAAGTGTAGCTATGTGTCCATTTATCAGTTGGTGCCCTTCTACGAAAAGCAAGTAAAGGAAGGAAACGAACCAAACTTTTCAAGGCCAAACTCGCGATACACGGCCAAACGAGTCGACCAGTACAAAAGCGCCGCCTGGGGATCGCTGCGATGGGCACGTGCGCGGTCTGCTGCGGCCTGGAGGAGCCGCACCACGTCACCGTTCACTGCTTCGCGCATTTCACCCGGGACCCACGTCAAGTGTTTGGCAATCTGAAAAAGAGGGAGTCTCAGATTTCGTGAGCCCCTTTTTTCGGGAAAAAGGTGAGAAATTGCGTACCATGGCGCGCGTGACTTCGCACGGAGTAGTCAGATCGCCGCCGCGTGCCTCTCGCTCAGCGAGGTCCCGCAAGACGGCCGTGCGTGCGCTCTTGACGCACGCCACCGTGAGTCGGCGGCGGTCCGCGACTTTTGACCCGGCAATGACCCACGGGTGGGCCGTATGAGCAGGGGCACTGTTCCCACCGCCTCGCCTTGAGGAGCTGTGGGTTGGTGTTGGAGACGTTGTGGCTCGACTGGGGGCAAACGCACGAACGACAAATGCCCGAGCATCGGGTGCGTCTGCAATGCACGGCGCGACGCCCAGTGCATCGACCACGACCGACGGGTCCGTCTCAGCTGCTCCCTCCACCAGATCGGCCACGTGGCGCATGTGGGTAGCTGACGTCGTCACTGCTGCCAGTGTCCATGGTGCTGGATGGGTTCCGGCCGCCACGCGGCGCGCTAGAGCATCGCGGACCGTGGTCGTCAGCTGCGCGTTGGGTAAGAAACCGGCCGCGTCAAATGTCGCTAGCGCCGCATCGGTGGCCGCGTCTAAGTGCGCCTGCGGAGTGAATGCGGTGCCGTGGACGTGTCCGACCAGCGTTCCAGAGGAAATGAGCGATCGAAGCAAGGCTTTACGTATTCGTGTAAGGTATTGAGGATGGCATCAAATAACGAAAGACCGAACCTACCCTTCCAGAGGCTCTGAGGGCATGTCGTGTCCTGGAGGGCGATCTGCAAATTGACTGGGCTGCAGAGAAAACGAAGGTAAGAAGGTAATCTTGAGAGACAATGGAATAAAGGCATAACTGGACACCCGAGCACGCGCTGACCAGGATTTCCGAGACGCGCTCGCGATAGGCGCGTGTGTGGACGGTCCCCGAGTCGTTTTCTTCGCGCTCGAGGCCCAGGTCGGCGACCAGCGCAGGATCGTCACACAAGAGATGGACCAGTGCCGTGGAGACCTTAAGACGCGAGGCCAGACTAGAGATGCCCGCCCAGCCGTCGTCCACCAGCGCGCTGCGCAATGCCGACTGCAGCGCATCCAGGCCCGTGCGCGAGAACACGTAGTCGTCGAGCAAGAGCAGGGAACGGTCCCGATCAGCCAGCACGCGGTCGAGGATGCGGTCGGCATGCGAGGCGCCAATACATAGCAGCTGCGGCAGCAAGTGAATTGAGGCAAAGCCGCGGGCGTCGAGGTGGGCGACGAGCGAGGCGGCCAAAAAGTCCTCCGACGCAAAGTGGCCGTCGGTGGTGTGAAGTGCTGGCGGCAGCTCGTGGCACGCGACCAGGATGTCCAGGAGGCCGTCGAGACGTGCGGCGGCAGCCATAATTCGTGAAGATTATTCTGAATTTCAAAACCGCCACCCGCTTTCGCTGTCCTTCCAGCGCACTTGACTTCGGATACCAGCACCACCTTCTCCCGATCTTTTTTGATTTTGTGCATTTGCTCGCTTGCTCCTGGTTTTTCAAAAGGAATATTGTCCAGGTGCAAGCGCTAACCCGTACGTGATCTGCTCACGGATTCGTTCCTTACTGTAGGCGGCCCAAATGCCACCTGCTTTAGGCCGATCGCATTTTCCATTCTCGACAATATAACTGAATAATTAAAAAATTATCAGGTCAAATATCCTTTTTGAAAGTCGAATCTCAAATAATAATAATATAATAACCGCCGCCGCTGCTGCCACCGCGCAGATCATGTCCGAGTATACGATCCCATCCGAGCTGCCGCCGATCCTCAAGGATCTGTCGCGCGAGGTGCTCCGCCACCAGCCGCAGGACGTGGTGCAGTTCTGCGCCGACTACTTTTCCAAGCTTCTCTCTGCCCAGCGCTCGACTCTCATGGATAAAGGTATTATTTTAATTTTTCATCCATATTACTCTTGCTCTTGCTCTGTCCGTCTGGTCTGCCCGGCTCGTCCGCTCGCTCGCTTTTATTTATTATATTTTCTCATGTTTTTTTTTGGGTGCCCGACGGACCCGGTGCCACCCACCTGTTCACATTTTTTTTTCCTTTGCGCCTCTCGCCAATATTAACCAAATTTATGAATAACAGCCGACTCGAACACCAAAGCCGCCCTCTCGGGCGCTTCCCCGGCATCGGGCGGCCGCGGCGCCGCCTCGGGTGAATCCAACGACACGCCCAAGTACGCGTACTCGACCGACGACGGATTTGGGACTGATGACTTTGACGACGACGATGAGGAAGAGGACGAGGTGGTGGACGATCCGCCGATCCCGGCCCCCGTGGTGAACCGCGGCCGCCGCACGTCGGTCTCGGCCGAGTCGATGGCCCCAACGCAGCACGATCAGGACGCACCAAAGGTGGTGATCCCCAAGACCGACGAGCAGCGCGCGCGCATCCAGGCGTCGGTCGGCAACAATTTCTTGTTCCGCAACCTGGACGAGGACCAGTACGCGGACGTGGTCAATGCCATGTCGGAGAAGCGGGTGGCCCTCGACGAGGTGGTGATCAAGCAAGGTGGGGTCGGGGACTACTTTTACGTGGTGGAGACGGGCGCCCTGGACGTGTTTGTCAACCGCAACGGCGCCGGCGACACCAAGGTGTTTGCGTACGCGGCTGGCGGGTCGTTTGGCGAGCTGGCGCTCATGTATAATGCCCCGCGCGCCGCCACCATCAAGGCCACCACCGAGTGCGTGCTGTGGGCGCTCGACCGCGTCACGTTCCGCCGCATTCTCATGGACCACACCTCGCGCAAGCGCCGCATGTACGAGGGCTTCTTGGAGGAGGTGGAGCTGCTGTCGTCGCTCGAGCCGTACGAGCGCCACAAGATTGCCGATGCGCTCGAGTCGGTCGCCTACAATGACGGCGAGCTGGTGATCAAGCAGGGCGACGTGGGCGAGAACTTTTACATTATCGAGTCGGGCGAGGCCGATGTGGTCAAGGTGGACGAGAATGGCGTGGAGCACATGTTCCGTCCGCTGCACAAGGGCAACTACTTTGGCGGTATGTTTTCAATTTCTTTATTATCTTTTGGATCCTTTTATACTTATATTTTGTGTAAAACAGAGCTGGCGCTCTTGTCCGACAAGCCCCGCGTGGCCACGATCCGCGCCAAGGGCAAGCTGAAGTGCGCGACCCTGGGCAAGAAGGCGTTCACACGACTCCTCGGCCCGCTGACCGACATTATGCAGCGCAATGTGCAAAACTACGAGCGGCTGCCAGGAGAGAAGAACTAAGACCAGAGTTGCTTTCCCTCCTCTCACACGATTCCCGAGCTTCTTCTTTCCCTTGTGCCGTTGTGTTTTTTTTCCCTCTACTTTTCAAATACATTTGCCTTATAATGCCTTTCCCAAGATCCTGCATTGGATCGCACGTTTTTGGTAAAGGGGAGGAACGTGCCCAAGCTCCAACAGCGCTTGGCTTGTGTTAAGAATCCGCACTTGCCGCTCTCTCGTCTTCACTCTCCGCAACTCCCATTCATATTTTCCACACAGCGCCACTTGGACCATCCTCGATCCTCTTTCATTCATTTTCACTGCATTGCGACGAAAAGTGCAGTGAAAAAAACCACAAGAAACAAAAAAAAAAAAACATGTTCTCTTCAGCGGCGCAACTCCGCGCTACCAGTACCCCTCCGACCAAGTCCAAGGGATTCAACAGCCCAGCACCGGTAGTGACAGCCACGCCTCGTCCCGCTCCGACTCGTACGGTCCCTTTCCACGGGTATCGCACTGCCGCCAATCCTGTCGATCCGGCCAAGCCTACAGCAGCTGCACAATCTGACGTGGCCCAACCGTCGTCCCGCCAGTCCAGAAAAATGTCGGGCACCGCTGCCAGCAGCCGCAAAGTGTCGCTGAACCACCTGCTAAACTTTACGCTACCGGCGCGTCAGCCGGCTCCGAGCAGCAACTCGGTTCCATCGGCATCGGCATCGACATCGGCATCTGCTGCTGCACGTTCTCGGCGCGACACTAACAAAACAGGAGGTGCACGCGCGCGCGCTGGAAGCACCACGTCGTCGTCGTACGCTCTGACGCCGACGCAGGCCAAGGAGCGCTTCATCAATGCCAAGTATGTCGTTTTTCATTATACGCTATGCTGGACTAGCGCTGACCAATAACAATATAGCTTCATGTTCCTGGTGCGCCCGCACCCATCGCTGGCGCCGGCGCTCGCTGACCCCGATGTGCCAGTCCCCTGGGCGGCCATTGACCAGGTGATTATGCCCGTGACGCCCGACGCGCCTCCCGCGTGCCCCATCTGCTTGACGGGACCGCCGATCGCCCCACGCATCACAAAGTGCGGCCACGTGCTGTGCTACCCGTGCCTGCTGCAGTACCACACGCTTGAGCCGTGGGACCCGTACGCGGCCAAACAGCGCTCCTCCTCACTTACATTGGGAGCAGACGTGCCGGTGGCCCCGGCGCTGGGACTCGCGCAGCGCTGGCGCCAGTGCCCGATCTGTACCGACGCCATCTACGAGCATGACGTCAAGCCGGTGCGGTTGTGGACTGTTCCCGCAGTTCCGGTGAGAAATTCTAATGCACGGTCTCTTGGTTCTGACCGCACTGCGACGACGACGCCCGCCGTAGATGCCGCGACGGTCGATCGCGCGATTGCGGCGCTGACCCGTGCGGCTGCGCTCGTGGCCTCCGCTCAGGATGCAGCATCGCAGCAGCAACAGCAACAGAAGAAAGGTGCTACTCCTCACGAAAACGAGCCAGAGGGTGCGCGGCCACCCTCTCCGCACCGGCGCAAACGGCACTCTGGGTGGCGCCAGCAGCGCGACTCCACGCACGCGCAACACGCACCTGACCGTCACGACGACCGGACGCTTCTCGCATTCGATCCCGAGTACGCGCGCGCGGCTGCGGGCGATGCGTTATCGGTACTGGACTTGGTGCTGGTGCACCGCGCGCTCGGGTCGGTGGTGGTGGCTCCTGCCGCCATCCGCTCTGTTACGGCTACCACTACAGCGCCTACGTTGTCCAGTGATACGGCCACAATGGGAATGCCCAGCGTCGATGACGGCCCGACCGCCACCGCCTACTCGCGGATTGCCGCATCGTCGCCACGGTACATGGCCGAGGAAGTGTGGGCCCGCGACCTTGCGGCCGTGACGGCAGAGCGCGACGCGACCCGCGGCATGCTGGGTCCGCTGGCCGCGCGTATTTCGCCGCCTCCACAACAGGTACCTGGTGCTGCTAGAGCTGCGCTTCCGGGCGGCGCTACCTGGGCTGGGCCACGTGCCGGACAGTCGCCCAGCGGTGCGCGCAAACAGAAATCGCCACCACCGCCGCCACCGCCAGCAGCCGCCGCGCCAGCGCTAAATGCCGCCGCCGTCGAGAGTCTGCAGCAGTCGCTCGTGTTTCTGGAGATGGCCGAGACTGGGCTGAAGCGGGCCGCGGCCGGTGCGTCTCGCGAAGCAGCAGCTGCTGCTCCGAATGCAAGCCCCGCTCCACCAATGCTGCAGCCCTTGATTGGAACCAACCACAGTACAGGCGCGCACGTGTATTTTTACACAGCAGCGGCAGCGCACACGCTGTACCTGCACCCGGCGGACCTAGCGATTCTCGCGCGCGTGGCTGGCGGGTACGCGCGGCTCCCGGCACGCCTCTTAGTGTCGGTGGTGTACGTGCACCAGACGACGGTCGACGACGACCTGCGACTGCAGTTTGCGTCTCTAGCCCACTTGCCGCTCGGATGCGACGTGGCGCTGGCCGAAATCGACCTGGCCGCCGCTGCCGATGATATTGTCGCCGCACAGGTTCCGCTTTCGCCGCACTCCGAGGACGAGGCTTCTTTGCACGACTCGGCGAGGGCTCGCGCCGACGCAGTGCTCGCGGACGTGGCGCCTGAACTGGCGGTCCGGTCACTGGCCCGCGCCGCTCGCGCCCGCCGCGAAGCCCAGGCCGCGTACTCGGCGCACGTGGCGACCATGCGCGATCCGCGGCGCCGGCCCGGGTCCGTGATTGACGCTAGTGTCTGGGACCCGCACGGCCACCATCGCGGCGAGTATCTGGGATCTGACGACGATAATGCTCGTCCCCATCATGGGCATGGCGGCGATGGCGAGGATGATCCGGACCTGCAGGCGGCGTTGGCGGCGTCGCGCGCACTCGCCGACGCGCAGGCGGCGTCCCGGGCCAAGGCGGGTATGCATCGCTCGTTTGCTCAAGCCGCTGCTTCTGGTGCGGGCAGCGCGAGTGAGTGGCGGACAAACTCGGCGGCGCACGTCTCGGACGCATCGTCGACGTATGCCATTGATTTGCGTGCACTTGGCGCCGAGCTGGACGCGCTCGATCAGCGTCACGCTGCTGCTGCTGCTGCTGCTGCTTCCTCTGCACCAGGATCGAGATCCTCCGCAACATCAACAAAGGTAACGACAGTGCGGCGCCATTCTCGCGTGCTGAGCAGCGACTCGGGGGACGTCTCGGACCAGTCGCGCCACGGCGATGAGGATCCCGGGTCGGACGGCTTTGCGGAGGAGGCAGAGATGTACGCCCACCCGAGCGCCTTTTCGGACGGCGACGACACTGAAGACCATCGGTACGCGGTGGCTGCGGCCTATGGGTACGGCGACGATGAATTTGCGCCGACGATTAACGGTGGTGGTGCGAACGGCGGGAGTGGGTCCAAGGCCGGAGGCGGCGGGCGCAAGAAGCGCGACAAGGGCAAGACCATTTCGTTGACGGCGGGCCGGAGGCGGTGACATTGTGTTCTTTCTCACTGTAGCTGCAGCTCTCAATCCGACAGCCGTCAATATTTTGATAATTCAATGGACTACTCGTCGGACGCGGACGACTTTGGATTTGACGCGCTCCCAGCCGTGGATCCAGCGCGGATTCCACCGCCGCTCCCAATCGCTCCACCTGGTGGGACGACGCGGGCCAGGGGAACATCGAACGCGTCTTCTGCATCAACATCATCGCTGCTGTCATCGGCCGTGGCGACCGCGCAACCCCACCGGCACCAGCATCATCACCATCGCCAGCAACAGGGAACCACATCCAAGACGGCACCGCCACCGTCGCGGGCCGAGTCCACGCTCTGGCACACGTTGAGTTCTCCGTCGGCAGTCATCGCGGCCACGCCCAACAAGGCGTCATCTCTCTACCCACCGAGTGCTGGTGCTGCGAGTCCGTCGGCAGCCGCGAGCGCGGTACGGGCCACGTCGCAGTATTTCGGATCCACTTCCACCTCTGCATCGTCGTCGTCGTTGTCGCCCAGCGTCGGCCGCGGAAGTAGTGGAAAGCATGGGAAACCTACATCAACATCTACTGCAGCCAGGACGTCGGTGTTTGCGCCCGTCGTGTCCTCCTCGCGTGGCTCGGTACTGCTTTCTTGTTTTTATTTACGCGTTTTTTTTGAATGATTCACTGACAGCTCTTGTTACAGCTCCCGGCATTCGCAATCGTGATGCCCTCGGCCTTCCGGTCCACGGCATCGCCTTCCTCCTCCCAGTCCGCCGCGACGTCGTCGTCAGCTGTGGTAGTGGACTTGACGCTCTCGCCGCCACCGCCCGGCCGCACTACTCCGCCGCGTCCAGCAGCAACTCGCAATGACACTGCAACATCAGGAGCAGCTCCCAAACCGTACTCGATCGTGGTGGGCCGCGTGTCGCCCGTGAAACCAGTGCTGCCCATGTCCGCCTCCTCGCAGTCCGTCGGGGCGACATTTGGTCTGTCCCCGGACCGCGCCGCCGCGCCGCTCAAGACCCGCGGGCGGTTACGTCGACGCGGCGACCTTCCAGCAGCGCCGTCACCGCCACCGCTATCCGACGAGCATCGGCCTCCACCAAGAACCGCTGCTACCAATGACAATGATACTGCGCTAGCAACGCTCATGTCCGAGTTCCCGGGCCTGCCAGTGTCGGGACTGCAGCGCATGCTGGCGTCGTCCAACGGGAATGTCGCGGTCGCGCGGTCGAGACTCGTGTTTAATCCGACGGCGGCGCTCGATCCCGCGCACCTCGTAGCTAATGGCGGCTCGCCGGCACGGAGAAGGCGGTTGTATAGCAACAACGACGACAGCGACCAAGGCGACGAAACGCGAGCACCGCCACCGCCGGCGAAAAAGTTCCGCCGGCTCTTGTCTTCGCGCAGTGGTGGCAGTCTCGGCAGTAAAGGGGATACCGCCGGCTCGTCGCACCGGCCGTCGGCCGTGTCCACGCGAACCATCACCCCAATCGAGCTGCCGTCCAGCGACGACGCCACGTCCGATCTCGGGCGCCTCGAGACCGATTCGGACGCCGAGTCGGACCCGGAAGGCGCGGCGGCACTGGTGACATTCTTCAACTCGGCGTCGGAAATGGAGCTCATGGAGCACACGCAGGCGTCCGAGGACCAAGCGGCAGCCATGGTCCGGCTCCGGCCGTACGTGTCGCGGTCGCAGCTCGCCGCCAAATTTGCGGCTGCAACGCCCGCATCCGCAACCACCACCACCACCGCAGCACCTAAGAAACGAGGCCGTCAAAGTGGGTCGGCGCGGTTGTTGCCAGCGCGCCTGATTGAAAACTACGAGACGATCGCGCAGTCGCTGGTGGCGATCGACGACGTGATTGCGCAGTGCGAGCGGATTGGCGAGGACTTGGACGTGGCGATGGCCGGATGGCCGGTGTACTCGGACGCGGCCAGCGCCGCGGTATCTACCGCCGCCGACTTGGCGTCCAAATCCGCACCTGCTCAGAACTTACTGGCTACACAGCCGGCGTGGATGAGTACTGAGCGGCGTCTTAAAGGGTACCAGATCGTTGGGGTTTCGTGGCTCGCGCTCTTGCATCGCAAGAAACTGGCTGGCATGTACGTGTTAACCACCATTGTATATATTTTGGTTTTTGGTCTTGATTCACATCCAAACCAATGATAAAACAGCCTTGCAGACGATATGGGACTGGGAAAAACCGCCCAAGTGATTGCGTACATTCTGCACATGCACGAGAACGGCCACATGGGCCCGTTCTTGGTGGTATGCCCGTCATCGACGCTCGACAACTGGCTGCGCGAGTTCTCCACCTGGACCAACCTGGAACACTACGACTCGGACGTTCGGGTCGAAGCGTACACGGGCTCGATCGTGGACCGCAGGCAAATGCAGGAGGATATCTTGGCGGCGGAACCAGACGATCGGCCCACGGTCATTGTCACCACGTACCATGTGGCAGTCGGGAACCACGACCGCGGGTTTTTGCGCAAAATGCGGTTCTCGGCCATGATCTTGGACGAGGGCCACGCCATCAAGAACGTCGAGTCGCAGCGGTACAAGCACCTCATGTCGATTCGGGCCCAGTTCCGCGTGCTGTTGACGGGAACACCTTTGCGTGCGCTCCTATTTTTTTTCCTGTTCTTGATTTTGGACTTAACTACGAAAACCCGATAGAGAATAACTTGCACGAACTGCTCGCCCTCCTCATTTTCATCTTACCCAACATCTTCGCCCCCGCTGAAAAAGAATGGCGACAACTGCTCAAGCTGAAATCCATTTCGCACATTTCGGCCAAACGGCTCGACCGCGTCAAGAAGATCATGATGCCGTTTGTCCTGCGCCGCAAGAAGCTGCACGTGCTCGCCGACCTGCCGCCCAAGACCGTTCGCGTCGAGTATTGCACGCTGCCGCCGAACCAGCGGGCAATCTACGATGGGATCATGACCGAGTCGCGACGATCGATGGTGGCTGCCGACACCCCTTCTAACGCCAACAACACTAATGCGGCGGCGGGTGGCGCGCGCAAGGTGAAAAATTATCTGATGGATCTGCGCAAGGCCGCATTGCACCCGCTCCTGTTCCGGCGGCACTACCCGGACGCCATGGTGCGGTCCACGATGGTGAAAGCGTTACAGACCGAGGAGATTTACTGGGATGTCCCCCCGGAGCGGCTCGAAGAGGAACTGCTGACGTACTCGGACTTTGACTTGCACGGACTGTGCCACCGGGTGTCGAGGCTGCACAAGCACTTGTTGACCGAGGAGCACTGGATGGCGTCGGCTAAAGTCGCCAAGCTGGTCGAGGTATTGGCGGCGTGCAAGGAGCGCGGCGATCGGTGCCTCGTGTTTTCGCAGTTTACCATGGTGGTACGTTGTTGTTGTCTTTTTTTTTTTTTGTGTGTTGTGCTGACTTGTACATGTACATTTGCCTAGTTGGATATCCTCGAGGCGGTCATGGAAACCGTTGGACATGTACGATCTTCTTTTATATTTCATTGAATTAATGATACTTATGCGAAAAAATTCAAAAGAAATACGTGCGACTCGACGGCGCAACCCAAGTGGCCGAGCGCCAAGGCCTGATTGACGAGTTCCACGAGGACGAAGAGATTTTCATCTTCTTGCTCAGCACTCGTGCCGGTGGACTCGGGCTCAACTTGGCCGCAGCCAACGTGGTGATCCTGCACGACCTCGATTTCAACCCATTCAACGACAGCCAGGCCGAGGACCGCGCGTGGCGGCTCGGGCAAACGAAACCCGTGGAAGTGATCAAGCTGGTGTGCCGCGACACAATCGAGGACCTGATTTACCAGCGGCAGCAGGCGAAACTGGACCTCGACCAGCGGTTGTCGGCGACCGACCCAGCTGCCGTGTCGTGTGAGCGCGAGGTGGTCAAGTTGTTGGCGTCGCAGCTTGGAGCGCAGTTGGACGATGCTGATATTGACACGGACGATGCGAATAATGGCGTCGGCGGCGGGCCAGGTGTAGGTGGGAGTGCGGTGACGTCGAGTGAGTTGGGGATGGTGGACGAGGAGTGAATGAAGTGAAGTGTGAGTGAGATGTGAGTGGCTTTCATCGAAATCACAAAAAGCATATCCGCATGTACCGCGTACCGGGATCAACCACGCGCCGGCCGGCGACGGGGACCATGGGCACCACCGCGGTGATGGCCGACGAGAATGCCGACTGCGCATCGCCGTCGATCTCGGCCGCCAACCGCGCCGCCGCCGTCAAGGCCCAGGCCATTCTCGGACAGCAGCAGCCGGCATCGCCGTCGCCCAGTACGTCATATTCTTTTCTTTCAGTTGATGATCTTTTCTCACTATCGAAGCATGCAGTGCACCGCTCCGTTTTTCGTCGGCCACCCGGTCCCACCGCCAACCCGGCGCCCTCGCCCGCAGCTGCCATCCGGTTTCCACCCGCGGCAGCGGCAACGCCATCGCGGCCCACGCTGCTTCGGCCGACTGGATCGGTGCGCCCAACGCCCGTCACGTTCACGCCGGCAACTGCCACCCGCCATGGATTCCCAACCACATCGGCCAATACGGCCACGAAGCCGACACCAAGCCGAGTGGGCGGCGGGGGCATTGGCGGCCTTGATGTGCGTCGCCGGCAGTTTGGACAGGCACCACCACCACCACCGGTCCTGCAGGCAGCAACCCCGCAGGCCAAATCAATCGATACTGCGGCCACCGGAACCGGATACCGCGGCGTGCAGGTGCCATTGGACCCTGGAGCCGAAATTGATACCTGTCCAACCGCCGATCCGGGATACATTGACTGTTCGTTGTCATTTTTCCCTTCATTTCAGGAAGTCATTCACTTTTTTTTTGGGGGACAGTCCACGCGATCCCGCCCACATTCTTTGATCCGCCCGAGTTTCCAGCGCCGCCCGTGTACTCGTATGTCCCGTTCTCGCCCATGTCGCGCGACCCGGACGCGGTATCGTCGTCTTCGTCTTCCTCTTCTTATTCATCAGCGGATGAGGGCGAGAAGGAGCACAAGGACCACGGCAGGCCGGTATTGGCCCACCCACTGGCATTCACGTCTCTGCCGCGAGCACTTCGTCGCGCGGCCCGGTCGCAGCGGCGGCAGCAGCAACAGCAATCACCTCGGCGGCGGCAAAGTGGATCCACGGTCTCAACAAGCGTGCTGGCCACTCCACCGGCCGCTATCGCACATGACTTTGATTTCGATCGTACCGCGTCCAGTCTCGACGAGGATCATGACCTGAGTGGGGTCCATCTTGGGTTGCGTGATTCCGGCGTGGACGTGGTGGGCGGCGGGTTGCTCATGTTTTTCGAGGACTGATTGGTTGATCGATCGCACATAACATGTCCATACAATACAATAACTATATTATCTATGAGAAGATGGGAGGTGTCACTTCTTGGACGCCTTGGATGAAGCCGATTTCGTATGAGACGACCGCGAGTAAAAGAACAGATCGTAGTCGTCCGAGAACACGCGCTCCGTGACTTTCCACTGCCGCTCAAACTTGGCCCGCGCCGCCGCCTCCTCGGGCGCGCTTCCCCATCCACACGCCTTCCACTGGTCCGCCAAAGAGGGAACCGTGATCAGCGTATGGCACGACGCTGTGGGAGCGCACCACGCGTCCGCGAGCTTGGTCCACAGCGCCCGCTGCGGCAAGCCGTCGTTGCCCAAAAAGTACTCGAACGGGTTGTTCAGGACCGTCACTTGCGACGAGCGCACTTGGTCCAGGTGGTCGCCGACGTCGCCCGCAGTCACAGTGATGGCGTCAGTCATCAGCGACGGGTCCATGGCGTCCAGGCACGTGTGCGCGAGCTGGCACCAGGACGCGGACAAGTCGATGCCGCGGATCGTTTGGGACGCGGTGTAGGTCGCGGCCTGTTATCCATTTGTGTCATTTAGAGGCTCTAACGACAGAATAAGAAAAAGAACGAACCGCAAACAAGACTGCACCGGTCCGGCAGCCAATGTCCAGGAACGAGTCCTTGGACCCGGAGAAATGGTGCAAGAAAATGTACTCGAGCGCGGTGCGAGTCATGGAATGGGTGATAAAGTCTACAATCATACTTTAGTCAAGGTACTTGGTCAGAGGCAGAAAAAGATATACAAACCCGTCAATTCAATGTCGTCGCTGCCGCACTGGGTGCAGTAGTGGCGAACCTGCTTTTCCTGGACCAGCATTTCGTCAATGTCGTCCTCGTCGTGGTACAGGAACCCATCGACGTGAATGGGAGGCCGACGCGTTTGTTTCGGCGACGACGACGACGCGTCAGTAGCAGTGTCAGCGGCAGTGATATCGGTTGTTTCCATGTCCGCAAACTTTTCGTCGTCCAGGAGCGCGCCGGGAGACGCCAGACGGTCTTTGACGGTCGCGGCATACAGCGCGAAATTGGCGCGGGCATCGGACCATTGGTCGAGCTGGACCAGAGTCGGGATTGGAGGTTCGACGAGATGTAGGTGGTCCAGGTGCTCATGGTGCTCATGGTGGTCATGGTGGTCATGGTCATCGTGGTCATTGTGGCTATCGTCATGGTTTGGGTCGCGCAGCGGGACCGGGTGCAAATAGTCTGAGAGGTCGGTGCAAAATTCAAGCAATTCGTCCACGTCGGCGCGTGCAACAGATGAGAAAAGGGCCAGCAGGCGGGCCTTGGCGAGCGCGACCGGAACCGTTGCCGCTTGTTTCGACTTGGGGGGCATTCTTCAATGATTATTGAACGAGCGAAAGGCCTCTTCACAGCTTCACATTTCACTTTCTCAAGCAAAAATGGTCCGTCCCACCTCTTGATCTGATCCACCGTGCAAAGATAAGTCTAATGCTGATGTCGAATGGTCTCAGAAATTCCGCCTCCGCTCGCCCCGTGGCCAGTCAGTCCTCACCGACCCGTCGCTGGTCTCGACCGCCTCCTCCGTGTTTGACCTGCGCATTGCCATTGTGCACCACCTGGCCACCACCGAGCTGCAGGACCCACACGCCCTGGCCGCCGCGCTATCGATCCGCGCCGGCTTCCCGCCGAAACTGGTCCCAGCCGACCACGACGCGAGTCTCTTGTCAGCAGCCGGGATCGTCGATGGCGACCAGCTGATTGTCGAGCTGGGCACTGCCGCGTCCGTCCTGAACCCGGCGCCACCGGGAAAAACACCTGCCCCAGCACCTGCGGCGGCCGTACAACCGGCAGCACAACAAGAAAAGAAGTTCGAGCCCACGCACGACGCGGTCATGGGCGAGTTTGTCAATGTCCCCGAACACGGCGGGTACTTGATGCTGCGGCAGGCGCCCGACGACAACAGCTGTTTGTTCCACGCCATCAGTTACGTGCTGGCCCGCGGATCCATGTCCCCGACCGAGCTGCGGGCGCTCGCGGTGCGCGCCATTCGCGCCGATCCCGACCAGTACTCGGACGCGGTGCTGGGTAGGCCACGCGAAGAGTACTGCGAGTGGCTGTCTATGCCCAAGGCGTGGGGTATGTCCATTTTACGTTACTAATGCCAGAGTGACTGGGTACACGGCAGCGCTGACATAATCCATTGGATAGGCGGCGCGATCGAACTGTCGATCTTTGCCCAGCACTTTCAGACCGAGATTTGCTCGGTGGACGTACGCACCATGCGGATCGACCGGTTTGGCGAGGGCCAGTACTTGACGCGGGCCTTTGTTCTCTACAAGTGCACTTTTCCCCCATTTTCAAGAGAAATGGTCAATGACTAACTGACCGACTGGCTACAGCTCGATCCACTACGACGCCCTCGGGATCGCCCCGTCGCTGGAAGCCCCGCGTGAATTTGATGCCACCGTGTTTTCCGTCGACGATACAAAGTTGCTCGATCACGCCGTCAAGCTGGCGACCGCACTTCACAAGGTATTTCACTCATTTTGTGCAATGATCTCGGTTAACTATTTCTCTTTATAGGCACACCGGTTTACGGATACCACCAACTTTACGCTGAGCTGCGGGGACTGCGGAGCCCCACTCCGAGGCGAAGCGGCCGCGCGCGAGCATGCGCGGGTGACTGGGGTACGCAATTTTCAGTAATGTTTCTTACACCGACCTCTCATCCATTTTGTCATAACACACAGCACTCCAACTTTTCTGAATACAAAGCATGATTGTTTCCCCTAAATAAAATCGACTATTTACACAAAGCTCCAGCCCATGCAATCCTGGCACTCGTCCCGGATCTCGCACTTGGGCACGTCAGGCCACGGAGAAATCACGAAATCAATCACCTCGTGGATCCGGTGGTGGCGAATATCCACGCCCCACCGCAACGTTGGCGGCTTGGTCGGCGGCACGTCCGGCGGCGGCTGAGGTTCCGTTGCCGCATTGATTGATGCCAGTTCGCCTGAAGCAGCAACAACCACCGGCTCGCGCACCTGGTACTCGCACACGCGCCCCAAATGACACTTGGTTTCAATCGCGTACCCGGCAAAGTAACACGACGATCGGGGACCACGGCAATTGCCAATAAAAATCGGGTCGGCGTTGTGTCCGAAATGGTAGATGGGAGCATCACGAGCGGCCACCACGTCGAGACCCAGCCGCGTCGCAAACGGTCGCTCTCCCGGTGCCTCAAACGTCACGGCGGGCTTGTGGTACGTGGCAGCGAGCAATGCCGCGAGGCCGCCGCCTAGAGAGTGGCCCGTGAACCAGATCTGGGCTTGTGGGTATAGCAGCGAGATGGCATTGTATAGGTCCTAAGTTTTTTTTTCGGCAGGTCGTCAATTGGTAAATGGATGACGAGAAAGGTGGTAACCGTGTACCTTTCCAGCATCGTAATACGAGTTTTCGTATGAGGTGGCATTGCGCAAGCACATCGAGTCGCAGGTGGCCGCGCCTTTGTAGCAGTCGCAGACGCCGCGCCAGGTGCGATCGACGTGCGCGCAACAGCACGAGAACATGCGATTGTCCTTGCGATTCACATATCCGGTCAGTTGCATACCCATTGACAAAAACGACAGGTGCGCACATTGAGCTTGTCCTTGGGCGCCGTATCCCCACCGATCCCGAGAAACACGGCAGTGGTGCCCTTGATGGCGATCACCGCCAGATCGTTGGCGTCGCTAAGGTAAACATATCCGCGCAGTCCGTCGTCGTTCCATCCAAACGAGTCGTTCTATATTTTTTCACATTTCATGTCATTACAATGGTTTCCAGAATCATGGAAGTGGTCCTTTCTTACCGAATGAAAGTGGTCCAAGGGCTCCCAGTCAGAGTTGACGGGTAACGTGTATGCGTTGGCGGTCATCTTGGCCAGCGCCAGCACCGTGTCTTTGTCAGTCGCATTCGGAGCTACCGCCATCGGATCATCATCCAAGGTCCCAAAAAACGTCTCGGCGTCACCGCCAGCTAGTTGCTGAAGTTTCCTTGGTGCCGAAGGTGCTGGTGCCGATCGGACCCGGAATATGGTATCTTCGGCCGAAGAAGCGGTGGCAGCTTGTGGGCGCTGTATCCACACGGGGCGGCGGGGAGAAGCCAAGGGCGAGCGAGTAAGCGCTGCCGTTGCTGCGACTGCTGATGAATCGAACGGGCGGTGCAGAACCGCATCCAGGCGCAGGTCGCGCGTGCCCAGTGACGAAGGCGAGGACGTGGCTGAGTTGCTCGGGACCAGGAGGACGACCAAGAGGCTCACCAGCAGTAAGGGCGGGGGCAATGGCATTTGTGTTAATGTGTCTTGAAGATACACGGCTGAGTGGGCTTTCGAAAGTTTCCATCTCACCAGCGATCTCGTCCGCTATGCGGGCGCTACACCAATTGTGCGACTGGTGCAGCAGA
>MU624918.1:0-17279 GCA_025349905.2 Blastocladiella britannica
GTGGATTTGTAGTGTTAAATCATGTTGTGGAACTTTTGTGGAAGTTGGGGTGTTCAGTTTGGGGCAAAATCCACAATATTTGATCTTTGATCTTGATAAAGTACGAAAAACGGCTGTGTCCATCGGCTTCCAAAATGCACTGCCACCTGTCCCAGGACACCACAAAAGGACGCCCAGCCACGTCTGCATCACAGCACAAGCACGACCAAAGCCGAGGCCAATATAAACCCTCCCTGCAGCTCGCTCTCGCTCTTTTTTTCTTGCTCTCCACCAAACTATAATTTACAGAATTATAATGTTCCCGACCACCTTCTTTGACGCTCCGGCCCCGCCGACGCTGGCCACGGATGGCCCGCTCTCGCACCTGTATGCATAGTCTGTTACTCAGATCGACCGACCGATCAACCAATAATCGTATTATCATGTAGCTTCAATCCCTTCTCGGCCGCCAATGGCTTTGGCGACGACTTGTCCTGGCTCTTTGCGGATATGTTGGGCACCCCGATCACGACCACCACCACCACCATGGAGGCCGTGCCCATGCATACCAGCCTGGACCAGCCCATTATTTGCGCCCTCAGCTTTGCGTCGCCGACAGCGCATCCCGACCTGACCACCGCGCAGTCTGGTTTGCGGTATGACATGGCCGCTCATGATCGGTCTCCCTCAATGTTCACGCAGCCGATGATGGAGATGGCAACGATGATGCCGACGCCGGTACCCTCGCCAGTGGTCTCCCCTGTGCCGCTGCCGGGGGACGCATTTGCCCTGCGCTTGGCGTCAGAGTGCCAGCACCCGGCGACGGTCGACCCGGCGTCCATTTTCGGGCTTGGTCCTGATCATCTTTGCCCGCGGCTGCCCGTGCCCAACTGCCTGGACTGGGATCTGGAGGTATTGCTCTCAGAGCTGCTGACTCCCCTGCCGTCTCCACTGGCGACTCCCTTGTTCAACCCGATCCTGCGGCCCGTCTCTGGCGTGTGCCCGGATGACTTGCTTGCCTTTGCGACTGCTTCTCCCCAGACCCCAGTCCCGACTGCTGCTCATACTGTCGAGGAGGAGCAGCAGGCCGTCCCCAAGCGCCAGTTCACGCCCATGGACAAGCCCAAGCGGATCCACCTGGCCCTGCTCCGCCAGATCGATCGCTCGCTGTCCAAGCCCAAAATAAACACCAAGGTTGTTGCCGGAAAGGTCACCAAGAAGGCGGCCGCGGGGAAGGCCGTTGTCAAGGGTATGAAGGCGATGACCGTGGTCCCTTGGTTCAGTAGTGTTACCCTCCCTCCTCCTTGACCCTCATCCATTTTTGTTATTCATGTGCAATAGAATTTTTTTTTTTTCTTTATTCTCTCCTTTCTTCTTAAATCCTTGCAGCCTTTGCCAAACCGTCTTGCCGATGAAGGAGATTGAGAAAGAAAAAAGACAAAGCCATTCATGTGCGCGCAACAGACTGGACCATGGGAATATGGGGAATGGTGGGAATAGGGCAGTTCGAGAGCTTACTTCAACAGTGACTGCGACGACGCTCCGATATCGTCATCGAGCTCACGGGTATCCATGTGCATCCCCTCCACTGCACTTGGGAGTATCAAACCTTCCGTTGCCGTCCCCTCCACGCTATGCAGCGTCAGGATTTCTGCCCATTCGGTCCCAAGCGACGATGCAATCGAGTGTCTCACCCAATCCTGTTGGGACCTGGCACCAGGAAGCACCAAATCGCCCACCGCTGTCATCGTTGTCGCTCTGCTGCGCATGGTGCAGGTTGCTTCTGTCCGTTCGACACCACTCAACGGATCGATTGAGGACCCCACCCAACTCTGGTGGCCACCGGCACCAGGGAGAATCAAGCTACCAATGGAATCGGTGTCAGACGCGACCCGATCGGCCAGATTTGCGCCGGCGAGATCTTTGGTTGTTGATGTTGGGAGCTCCATCCGCTCAAGCGTATTGAGTGGATCCGGCACCAGGGTATCCGTGCCACACACATCGACCACAGTGTTTGGGAACAGCAAGGCAGGGTCAGAGTCCTTGGGGTCCAAGGCGACCGCATCGGTTGGCAACAGCGAGGACTGGTCAGAGTGCTTGAGGACCAGGGGAGTCGCCGTGGTAGCCTGGCGGCGGCGACGGTACATGAAGAGACCAATCGCAATCATGACCGCTACAAACCCTGCAACGCCGGCGAGGATTGGGCCAATGTGAGTAGTGATTGATGGGGAGTCAGTGGTAGCAATGTTGGAGGTCGCTGGTGCCGAGCAATCCTTGACGCCACTGCTGGTGATCTCGCCATAGCATTTCCCGACGCGAGTGATCCCAGCGTAGCACAGGCTGGACGCAAGTTGCTGCGGGAAGATCGTGCAGTTGTTGCTATACATATTTATTTCATTGGCAGCGATTTGTCAACCTTTTTTTTTGTCATTTAGGGGAAGACAAACAGTAAAAAAAAAAAACGGACCTCGCAGGAAGGGCTGGAATTCTATCGATGAATCGGTTGTTACTCAACACACTACATCAATTTACAATGTGAGATTGGTGAATGCAACAAACTTTTTGAGCTCGTACACGTCGGTGAGGCGCGTGAGGCTGCCCAAGACCGCTGGGATTTGACCTCTCAACTCGTTGTTTTGCAACCAACTAGGGGGAAGCGCGTGTTTCCATTGCGGTAATGAGCAAAGTCGCGTAAAGTGGAATCTCAAAATGAAAAATGCCGTACAGTAACTTGAGATTCTGCAAAGAGCCTATACTCTCGGGGATCGTGCCATTCAATAGATTGCCGTTCAGGTCCCTGCTCAAAGATGCCATGAGTGAGGGTTGGCTGACTGAAAGGTGAACAAAAGAACATCGAAATCAGTACAGTTCTTTGAGATTAGACAGCTGGCCCAGGGAACTGGGAATAGCACCCGTCAGTGCGTTCTTGGGCAGGGCACTGTACAAGGGAGGCAGGGGTTAGTCTTATTATGACCAAAAAAAGAAAGATCAAATAACTCACAGGTAGTTGAGGTTGCTCAGTTGGCCCAGGGTGCTAGGAATACCGCCGGAGAATTGATTGCCGGACAGGGATCTGATCAACAAAGACAGTCATGAGAAATATTGAATAAATAGTTTGCACTAAAATAATACGCACAAATAAGTGAGTTTGGTTAACCGGCCCAAGACACTGGGAATGCTGCCGGTGATCTGGTTGGAAGAGAGGTCCCTGTTAAAGGAAATATAAAGTCAATAGGCTCCATGTTACAGCGAAAACAGATATATATACAAATATTCCAGGCTCAAGAATTGCTGAAGAATACTATTGGGGATCTGTCCAGTGGCCGATCGATTGGACCATTCACTTTTTTTCGAAAGAGTGTGAGTGAAAAGAAAACTTCATTCCACATAATACTGTACATGTATGTCACCTGGCCGTCGGTGTTGCACTTGACGGAACTCCACTGGCAGCAGGGCGTGCTGCCCTCTCCCTTTATTTTCAACGCGGCCGCAAAGTTTATTACATCAAGGCACTGTTGGCCCGTGACAGTGGGCGTAGTGGACATGGTCTACAATTGGGGTTGTGAAAGGGAGAAAGTTAAAAGAGGCCTATAATTTTTTTTTTTGACTTTGAAACCGATTGGTGCAGCGCTTTTGGTGGCCAAAAGCCATGAATGACCACGTCAATTATCTTGATCACGAGCTTGCCGCTGGTGCCGCACCTGTGCGAGCCCAAGTGCCATGCGATGTTTGACGCGTTGCACCGCGGCCAGGCAACACACTGGCTCCACTCCAAGGAAGGGTACCTGGCACACGGCGAAAACAAGTACGTGCACACTGGCGCGCCCAAAAAGTCCGTGCATGCCAGCACCGATCGCAAGTACGGCGAGACGCACCTAATCCACAAGGCCGAGGACAAGATGCATCCGTGGCTCACGGCCACCACCGTGCCCTTGCTACCTCTCGGTCTCTCGGTATTAAGATTGTGACCAAGACCTGCGACTGTTGCGCTGAGGAAAGCAGATCGCCCGGCTGCGTGTTCATGTGCTGCGAAAAAGTGTGCCCATGCTAAAAGATGTACAATTTATGTGAGCAGGACGTTTCGCGGGCGACCGGGTGCCTGATGTCGTGCTGCGCCACCAAGAACAGTTGTATCGAGATGTGGTCGTGCTGCGAGCAGGCGGCCGACAAGATCGAGTGCGCTCACGCGGCATACAGCGAACGCGGCCACCTGCTGACAGACGCGTCGCGCCGGATCCGCTGCCGCACCTGCCACGGGACCAAGGACAAGTCAAAGGGATGCACGAGCACCAAGGATCACGATGACGCTGCCGGCCACAAGTTTGTTGATGCTCCCTTGGACGAGATATTGAGTAATTAAACGAATTCGATGGGATTTATTCCTTTTTTTGTTGTTTCCTCTTCACACGAAATTGGGTTACACTTATTATTCGTCATCTAGGTTATTTTATTGGAATGGTGAATAAATGAATCAGATCAAGTAGAGGAGAACATTCGACGTACCGTAAGCCTCGTCATCATCGTACGACTTGGCAGCAGCCTTGGGAGCACGCTTGCGGACCACCTTGATCTTGTAACCAGGGGCAACCTTGGAAATGAAAACGCCCTTCTTGTTCGGGTGGTGGATCTCGGTGTGCGTCTTGTGCACCACCTTGACAAGCTTTCCATGGTTCGGGTCGATGATGTGCTTGATGATCGGCTTTTCGGCGGTCGCCCAGCCGTTATCCTCATCTATTGTTGGGATCGCATCAAGTGAACAAACAGGACGAGTGAGAGAAAATCCGCCGCTAATAGCGTACCGTATTCGTCCTCGATCGACTTTTTGGTCGACTGCTGCTGCTTGTAGGTCGCCTGGTACCGCTCCAGCCGCCCCTTCTCGTTCTTGTAATTCGCGATCGCGTTGTCGGCCATGTTTTCGGCACTTCGGAAGCGGAGAACGTATGCGTCCATGTTGCGCTTGGCCTTGTCGAGGTGCGCAATTTGGTCTTCGATCATCTTTGCTGAAACGCTATTGTTTTTTTTGCAGATCAATCATAGGCGCAATGGAATAAGAATATAAGGAGGAGTACATACGTGTTAAGCGCCTGTGCTGGGCCGATCATGATCGCAGCGACGGCGGCAAGGGTGGCGAGGAGGATCGTGGGACGCATGGTGTTTGGGTTTGGTGTGATATTCTTGACTGAGCAAGGAGGGTGAATTTGAATGAAAATAAACTTGATTTGGAAGAAGAGGAAGGGGGGACGAGGAGCATTTTGAACGTTTCGGCCAAGGAAGCGCTTACTCGCACAAGCAACTTTTGCATGGGAGCTCAACTATTTTTTTGGGCGCGATATATACACGTGGTTGGTGGGATTCCAAGTTTTTGTCTCAGTCCATATATGCGCCATTCAATTTGCATTACACGCCAGACAACCCCACGATCCGCCGAGTCCGCTCCCACTCCGCCCAAGTATCCTCCTCCACCCACTCGCGTACGGGATCTCCCAAGCACGCCAGAGCCGCCAGATCGCCACTTGAAAGCCATGCCAAGAACTCTGTCTGGTGATAATCTCGTCGGTCCTGAACCAGCGATTCCAGCGTGTCTTCTTTCATCGAATTGCCGGCCATGAGCCCATTGTCCACCATCCGCTTGAGCGTGGGTGGGTGGTAATCGACCCCCAGCAAAGGTTCCATCTGGCACACGTGGTCCAGGAGCGTCGGCATGCTCACCGGCAAGTCCCCGGCCCGTGCCACGGTCGTGTTGAGCCACCATGCCGCAGTCCCTGTATCACCATTGGAAATGCGCATACCAAGTTTGGCACAACAAGGTCAGTTGATACCACAAACAGCGACATGTGCAAGATCGGGCGACAGTGCCACCAGTCTAATGACCGCAAGTCCCCGCGGCTTGTCGCGTCCAGCAAATAAGGCCCAAGATCGTGTTCCAGTGGCTGACGGGACTGACCACGATCCTTGGACATCAGGTGCTTGGCAATTGCTCCAGGTGCAGCTGCATGCACCCCGCTTGGCGCTCGCGAGGCCAACGGGCGTGCCCTTGCAAGTGTCCATGCATCCATGGGTGGCAGCTCTGCAGCTGTACGCGGCGGCTGGTCTGCACCTGTCTGATGAGTCTGGCGAGTTTTCGTCGGCCGGAGGGCAGGTCGCGATCGCTGACATGGCATCCACTCAGGTGGTCCTTGATGCGCGAGAGTTCCTCGCGCGCCGCGGCATCGTGTGGGTGGAGCAGCTCGTGGACCGCGACGGTTGGCGGTCGTGAGCTGACGTGTGCGTGCTGGAGGGCATCCGTCCTGGGCGCGAACCGACGTGCCTCGCGGCCCCCAGGCTTTCGATTCCTGACGCGGTGGTTAGGGACGCAGGCGAGTGCGCGATCCGGGTGATTCCGGTCGAAAGCGACGTCCCGCGTGTAGTGCCGTTCCCGATCCACGATGGCGACCAACTTGGCGTGGGCGTGGGCCGCGCGAGCGAGTGGATCGTGGGTGTGAACGACCAAGTTGTCGGCGAGCGTGTTCTACATTTCGCGTCTGGCGTGACGGGCGGTGTGGCGGGCCACAGGAGTATCTTCAGTGCTCGCGGTGTGATCCTCTGGCAGCGGTTCGGGGCCATGCAACAGCAGCGGGGCTCTCTGCGTGCCGTCTGTTTGTTGCTGGCCCACAATTCCTTCCATTTTTTTCCGGTTGACTGGGATGTGGATGATGAGGGCGGCGTGCTCACACCTTGGTCTTATGACGACTTCCTCCATCCTGAGTTGCACAGGGGCAGCGGTGGTGGGCGGTACGTTGGTGGGGACGTATCTTCATTGACCTCTTCTCCCCGTTTTGCAGCGCGCGGGTGAATCGTGGAACCAGGGCCGAGTGGACAGCCTGCAGACACGCAAGCCAGATGGGCGGGCAGAGTGCGGCGGTGCAGTCGTCAATGACATGGCAGAAGAAACAGTCGAGGGCAAGAGCAGGAAATTGAAGCTTCATTTTTACAATTTGGTTTGAAAGACGACTTTGCCGATCAGTCGCCCAAACAAGATCCGGTCATGTTGTCGATTGGCACCTACGCATTTCTGTTGATCTGACACGGCAGCTCGCTTTCAACTCGGACGCACACCCACCAAAACAACATAAAATAAAAACTAGCGTGGAAATAATTATCAAGTTATGACCTCGGTTCGTTACTGGCTTATGCAAGGCACCCCGAGAGGTCCAAGCAAAGTGCAATCCCGGTCGCCATGGTCGATAGGACATGGGAAAAGAAAAACAAATTCTTTTATAGAGTATCGTCATCGGTCTTCTTTCCGTCACAAAACAAAATAAAGTAGCATAGACCTTCATCAGGCAAAGAGAAAGTCGGTGGGTCCGCATTATCAGCACAGATGTGCTAAGACGGCTCTTCCTATATTTTATGGGGAATCGTCAATCTTTCTTTATGTTTTGGAAGATTATTGTTATTTCAAGTGAACCAGAAGCAGAGAGGATATGCTTGGGGGGTACCGTAATTTTTTTATACGAATTCGGAGCAGCGCGTCCAGTGGGAACATTCATTGGGGAATTAGCACGTGCTGCGTCACCACAACATTCTTTGACTTAAATCCCAGCCGGGGACGTCCCTGATCCACCACCACGCGTCGCATGGCAGCTCACGGACGCAGGCGGCGGTGCAGGTTGGACGGCACCACCCACCATACTCAACTTGATACCGTTCACTTGTTCTTGCTGCTCCTGCCCCAGCTCCTTGAGCACGCCCAAGAACCCAATGTTGGGCGCCACCGCCGGCCGCATCTTCTTGACGTGGTCCCAAGACGCCTGGAACCCGTACCCCTTGTGCAGGATCAAGTGCGCCATGACCACCGTCGCCGACCGCGATTTCCCTGCTTTGCAGTGCACGTACACCACCAGTCCATCCTTTTGTGCCAGATCTAATTCCCCATAAAACAAGGTCAGCCATTATCACAGTGAAAAAAATGGGACAAACGAACCAACAAACTCGGTGGCCTCCCGCAACACCGCCTCGATCCGCTCGTCCGCGCAATCCTGGGTCCCGATCTTGAGGTACCGGTCGATCCCCGTCCTCTGCATTTCCTCGGCCGTCGGCGGCACACACTCGAACGCCATGTTGAGCACCGCGCGCACTCCGATCGCCCTCAAAGCGTCCACAGCTGCCGCCGGGTTATGGCCAAACAAGTCCGGGCCCAAGTACAGGCCGTCCATGATCCACGACGGGTCCAGGAGTTGCGGGGTTGCCGCCAAGTCGTCGTCGTCCTCTTCGTCGGCCGAGAACGGGGTAAGGAGGTCGCGCGACGAAGAGGAGCGCATCATGTTCAGGTTGCTGTTGGACGTGGAGGGAGCCAGTGGAGCGGATGTTGTTGTTGCTGGTGCTGTACGGTGACTTATCGATTGCTGCGCGGCAACAGGGAACGACGTGGGTCGATGATCTGGGTGCGCGGACCGCGGCGACGCCGCCTCATCGGCCTCCACCAGCGTCGCGGCCAGGTGTGCGGGTCCGGCGCGTCCACCGTTATTGCTGCCAGAGTCGCCGGCCGCGGCTGCTGCTCCAGCTGCAGAGGACGAAGACGAGATGGAAGGCGCCACCGAAATCCCCATACCTTGCCGCTTGGCCGTCATACTAGTGCGCAGGTTGGTCGTGCGCAGCGAGAACGACCCGCCGCGCTTTCCAAACGCCGCCGTTCCCGCCCCTTCTTCTCCACCGCCAGGAGTCGTCGCCGGCGACCCCGGAATTCCCCCCGATGCCTGGGCGGCAGCGGCCGCCGCCACTACCATCCCCGCCGCCGCGCTCGGATCCGACAGTCGTGCAGCACACGCCCCCGCGACCGCAGCACCCAATGCGGCCCACCCGCCCTCGACGGTTCCCAGCAACGTCAAGTGTGGTGCCGACCGCGACAGTTCGGCCGCTAGCATAAACGGGACGCTTCCGGGCGCTCCCGTATCGGCTTCAGTAGCCCCCAAGACCACAGCCCGCGTCGCGGCCGCCAATGCCAGACGGTACGCGTCGCGAGCATCCGGCGGGATCACGAGGGATTCGATGTTGATGGACTTGGTGCTTCCTCCCATCCCGGGCGTGCCGGGCGTCGTGGGGGTCGTCGGGGACACCACCGCTAGCGGCGATCCGGGGGAGGCTGCACCCTGGTGGTTGATGGACACGCGCCGCGACAGTGTCATCGGAGTTCCCGGTGTTCCACCAGCAGCGGCACCGGCCGCCGTCACGGGCGTTCCGGCCGACATGGACCCGGACTGCTTGAGCCACCGGCGCGCCAGCAGTGGGGCGGCGAACGCGTTGAACGACCCGCGAACGTGGTTGGTGCTGTACTCTTCGGGCGGGCGCGTATCAATCACTACCCATCCGTTCGGTAAAGAATCGGTGGTGCTGGTTGCCCAGTCGTTAGCGATCTCGGTGGCGGAAAGACGCCCGATCACGGGCACCGGACTGGTTGGTGTCAGCGGCGATTTGGGTGAGGCAGGGCCCTGAGGCGCGAATAGGGCGGCACGATCCGACATTGGGAGAGCTGCTGCCAGGCCCGCCGGAAGTCCTACCGATTGTGTGGTGACAATCGTTGTCGCCGCCGCTGCGGATCCGACCAGAAGATCTAGGGTGCCCACTTGCGGTTGCTTTGAGGGCGTGGGGCCACTCCCGCCACCCAAGGGAGGAACAGGAGCAGCCAGATCCGACATGGATCCGGAAGCGTTCAGCGACGAGTGGGACTTTGAGGAGGCACTGATCTTGATGGACTTGAAGGCCGACGCCAGCGTGTGCAGCGCGCCATGGGATCCATGTTTTTTGGATTGCTCTTAAATATTTTAATATTTGATATTTAACGTTGCCGATCTTAGTTTCGCAGAAAATGAGGTTTGTACCCGACAAGGAATCGGTCGACTCGCCATGGGCGCTCGAGGCGGCGTGCAAGTTGGATTTGCTCATTTATTTGCTATTTGCTATTTCGCTCATACGAAAGAAAGAAGCGGTATGGCCAGACAGAAAAAAAAACGGAGGTTTGGGAACCGCAAGGCGTATCAAACAAATAACAGCAACTGGGAAACAACTTAAAAAAAGGGAAGGGATTGTGTCGCTTTCAAGAAGTTCGCGTATAAAACCTCCACCAATACACCGCGAGAACATTCGTCGCCAACACGCCCGGCCGGATCCTCGTCCTAGCAATCTTGTTCATATCGATCTGGTCTCTTCGGTGGTACTTGCTCACAAACGCCGCCAGCACGTCCAGCACCACGGGCTCCGCGGCCACCATCAGCGCTTGCTTGATCATGGCATCCAAGGCCCTCATGGGACTAGCGCACGGCGCCAGTGCTCCCAGCTGCGCGACCCACCACTCGACCGCGGGAGCGTAGTTGGCGGCGGCCACGAGTTTCCCGATCCCCAACAAGTCATCGTGCGAGAACCCGTGGTGCGTGCTCCACCACTGGTATAGCGCCAGCGACTTGGGCCCTGGTGCGTGGTGCCGGTGGTGCGTGAGCGTCTCGGCGTACATGTCGGTCACCGAGTCCTGCGCGGGCAAGTCGGCGCGGTGCGTCCAGCACCATTGCAAAACTCCGAGTTGGCAGTGCTGGAATGCCGCGAGAACGAGATGGGAGCCCCAGTGCACGGTTGCGAGCGGGGCTGGCTGGTCATCCTTTGTGAGGGTGGTGCGATCGGGCCGGCGGTCCCATACCCAGTCCAAGACGTCCACGCGGCCGTGCGCCGCACACGCGGTGGCCTGGTGCTCGAGCCACGTGGCCATCGCATGGCCTTCGGACGACTCGATGGACTTGGCGTGCCACCACTGGAGCGCCGGGAGTGAAATATCGGTGTTCCCAGCAAATGTCGGTGGTGGCGACGGAAACGCGCCCGCGGCAAACAGCTTGTCCCACTTGAAATCGAACGCGGTCGGGTACTTTTGCGACTTTTGCCAGATCCAGTCCAAGACCTTCGCACCATCCGTGGCAGCAGCGGCAGCAATCAGTCCGTCCTTGTTCATGAACGGGTGCCGCTTCAAGTGCCGCACAAAGTACCGCTGCCACCACCAATTCAGGGGCGCGGTCGACCCGGAGGAGGCGGCGGCGCGGGTGATCACATAAATATAGGTCCCCGGGAACCCGTTACTCCCCGCGGTCTCTGCCTGGTACGCCTGGCACCAGTTCCACCACCAGCCCAAGACACCCATGTATGCTTCGGCGGACGCTTTAGCCAGTTCCTCGCCGAACGATTCGTACGCGACGACCGCGTCCACGTCGTCGCGGCGGTTCCGCAAGCACCAGTCCAGGATCGACACGTGGTTGTGCGTGAACGCGAGCCGGATCATGCGTGCGGTGTCTATCGCGTACAGGCCCTGTACTTCACCCCACAGAACGGATTCAATGTGCCCGCCCAATACGGCACGGTACCAGCATTTCACGTCCCAGTGGGCTTCTTCCAGCGGCCATTCCCAGTGATCGGATTTGGGCAGATCGGTGTCCAGCCAGGCCAAGATGGCGGGCAAGTGGTCGGCTAAGGCGGTGCACACCACGCTGTACCGGAACCGGTCCGAGTGGAGCAGTGATCGTGGTGGATCTTCAACCTCTTCGTTGGACTCGGTGGTCGTCGTGGACGATGGTGGTATAGAGAACACGGCGCGGTCCAGCTCCGCGTACCACTCGAACGCGCGCGCAAACCCGGCCCGATCGTCCCTGAACCGTCTGGCCAGCGCCGAAAGCACCGCCTGTCCCTCGGCTGCGACAATGTACGCGGGCGCATGGTCTTGCACGCGGTTCCAATGGCCGTGGGTGATCAGGACCGACGGGGTGAATGTCGGGAACGATCGTGATAAGAGGGCGCGGATCGAGAGCGGGTGCATGGCCAGTGGAAGTGCGGTGAGAACCGCCAACGCGTCGGTTAAGGTGCGGGACCGGGCTACGGCCAATGTGAGGACGTGGCCGGCAACGTCGCCGTGGTCGAGCGATATCATTTTTTGATTCGGTTCATACTTTGAAAGAGATCCACCATCAGTGACTCGACCACGACCCATGGCCAAGCACGCCAAGGACAACGGCCGCACCAAAGAAAAAGAAAAAAAAAAGAAATGGCGCTCTATTAATGGAATGTCGAAAAAAAAAATCAAATGCCGGCCAACTGCCACGCGACCACCCGCTTCAAGTCCGCGTCCACGGTATCCACTTTGGTCGCCCACCCAGTCCACATGCGCGCCGCGACCGGGTACATCCACCGCAGCACCGATTCCGCTGACGACGACCCGATCACGGACGCTGGGATATCCACAATGACCCCCGCCGCGCCAAACGACCCCGCGGGGCGAACCGGCAAGCCCGCGACCGCGGTGCCGTCGGCAGTCACGTTGAGCGCGTAGTACACGGACGCGGTACCCGCCGGAATGTTGGCTGCGCCCGATGCCGATGCGGGTGTCACCGGTGCGGTCGCGGCGGCTGCGGCCACGGGCACCACGGGCGTCGGCCACCAGGGTCCCGGAGCAGTCGCGGCAATGGGCGCGGGCGAGTACACGGTGATGGAGGTGCCAAACAGCGCACCGTAGTGCGCTTTCAGCTGGGCGTCCGTCACGCCCGCGTCGCGCTGGCACTTGATATGCGCCGGACTCAGCAACCTACCGACCATCGCGCCCGGCAACCCCCCCGCAGTGGTCAACGATTTGGCGACATTGGCCCACCAGTCGACTTGCGCGGCGCGGGCCGCCGGCATGCCCAGGTTGAGCACCGACCCGCACGTGTCCTTGTTGGGATCGGTGGCCGTGCACACGGCCGTGCATGGAAGCAGCCATGCGGTCGGCCAGGCCAACGGTTGGGCCAGGTCCAGTTCGGGCATCAGCTGGATCCCGCGCTCGGTCGCCAGCTTGACAAGGGACGCGAGGGCCGGAGCGGACACTTGTGGGGTGGTGGGGGCTGTCGGGGACCGGGATGCGGCTGGGAGCGTGTCAAACGCGTACGAGGAGGGGAGCCGCAAGATCACAGTCGAGAGCTATTATCCAATGGTCAGCACTCATTCTAAATAAGAAAAAAGAGAGAATACCTTGGTGAGGGCCGCGACTTTCACCAACGTCTCGACGCTCTTGGCATCCTCGGCCGACATGCCGCTACGCACATCGACCCACACCCCACGCAACCCAACGGCGGGCGCCACCGGAGCCGTGTCCAGCACGGGCATACGGTACACGCAAGTTCCACCCGTCGAAGAGGCATCGGCGACGGTCGATGCGGCCAGCACATCGAGCGCCATCGCCAGGGCCTCGAGCGACCCCGCCGACACCGACACGGCATTGGAGGTGGCCACGATCCGGAACGCCGCAGGCGTGCCAGCAGCAGCGTTGGCGTTGGTGCCGTTGAGGGAGACAGAGATGGTGGAAATCAGGGATGACGAAGAAGTAGGAGCAGGAGTGCACGCCGAGGCCGAGAACACGCGCGGCCGGGCTGCATCGACAATAGCCTGGGCACGAGCCTTGACCGTTGAGTCAGCAGCCGTCACGGTAAACGTGGCAGCGGGAGACAGAGTCACCCAAGCTGCGGCGGCCGATGCATTGTTGGCGACCGTCAGCGTTGAAGACGAAAACGTAGCTGGAAGCAAGTTGGGCACCGGCTTGTTGCGCAGCGCGTCAAGGGACGCCGGGACCACCGCGGGCGGCTGAGCTGCAACCGTCCCATTCCCCGAAGATCCAGAATTGGAGCGGTCTTTGCGGAACAGTGTCCAGTACACCACGGCCACCACAATCAGCACCATAAGCGCGGCTGCACACAGCCAGCGGCCGATACGCATTCGGCGTTGACGGACAGCGCGTTTCCGGTCGCCCGCAAACTGGCGCTGAAGCGTGTGCAGCTGCAGTTTCTCAGCCACGGCCTCGGGCGAGATGTCGGTAAAGGACGCGGGGCGGTTGAACATGGGCGGGGTCGGGATACGGTCTGCCTGGGAGTCGTATTCGCTGGAAACAGGAAGAGGAGCGACCAGTGTTGCGGCCGACCGCGACGACAGCGCTGGGGACGGAGCGCGCAGGTCATATTTGCCCAGATGCTGCGGTTGCTGCGGTCCCAAGGAAGGAGAAGAATAGGGCAAGTCGCGCGGCGCAGCGGCCCGTGGCGGCGTGGCGGCCGGTGGGGGCGGGAACCGGAACGCCGTCACGGGGTCGGCCGACCGGCGGGTGGTCAAGAGCGGCCGAGGTTGCTCCTGATAATCTTCCCCGTCGTCCTGACCATCGTCAAAGGACCCGGCCCGGTCCATGGGCCGGAACGCACCGCCCCCACCGACCGTGGCAGCCATCGACGACGAGGGGACGGCGCCGGCCAGCGAAGACGACGACGAGTGCTGCAGTTGCGAGGGCGGCGATGGTGAGTTGCGCGTGGGCACGTCCGGAGGGCCCGAAATCGCAGGCACCGACAGCGGGGCACGTTGTTGAGCAGCCATAAAAAAAATGGGGTTGGTCTCTAATTTAGCAGCAAGTGTGCGCTGCGGATATACGATTACGAAATTGGAAGGGGCCGAGTACGAGAACGAGAGCGAGAACGAGAAATGGGCGATTGGGAAGAGGGCACCGAAACGGTTTCGCAAATGGAAGTGCTGTTGCCAAGAATGGAAGTGGCGCATCTTATAAACAAACACCGACACATCACCTCATTCATCTTTTGGATCTCACAGATCTATCGTCGGTTTGGCCTTGAACTTGCGGCCGGCCCGCTCGCTGCTGCGGTATTGGATCGCCGACCCGTACACCGTATACACCACGTTGCCCAGCTTGAGCGCAAACACGGTCCCGGTCTTGGTCACCAACTTGAGCGTGTTTTGCCGCGTCACCAGCTTGAATGTCTTGGCGGTTTCCATGACCATGATCCCAGACTGTCCGATCAGCGATGGGGTGGTGGATTTGGTCACTGTATTTCATTTTAAATCAGGTTTTATTCTTTAAAGGAGAACATGGAATATATACCAGTCAAGATCGCTCCGTGAAAGTCCATTTTCGCCAGCTTGGGCAGGAACGGGTCCGTCGGTGCTGGCGGCAAAGTGGACGACGACGCCTTCTCGTTACCACTACTGCGCAGATCCGTCGCGTACTGCACCCACAAGTGGTGCAGCGGCATCAGCAGCTCGAATCTATTGCCAAATATGTCAGTCCCAATATCTTTCATGAATAGCGACAAGAAAACGTACTTGCAGCTCTCGCGAGGTAATGCAAACACATTGGCCACGCGTTTCTCACGACTCGACATGCCCGTCCGCTGTTTCCGTGCCTTTTTTGACTTAGTCCCATGCACTGCCTTCGTGGTGGTCGCGCTCCGAAACTGTTCCGGGATATTGTCCAGCATCAATGGAACGTCCAGCTGCCGAAACACCGGCTTGGTGTTCGCCTTCATCGGGTGCTGGTGCGCGTGGTCCCGCAGCACGGTGTGCGCGAGCGTCTCGGCGTATTGCGGTCCAGGCTTTGTGACATTCTGTTAAGAATTTACTTGGGTTAATAAAATTTGTTATTCCGGTGTGCTATTATCATACACACTTTTGCTCCAACCGCGTCCTGGACACGCTTGGGCAGGGCGCTGTAGACCGAGTCTGTGCCAATTTACTCTATATTAGTTTAAGGGCATGTTTGGCGCGCAATAAACGTAAAAATGACCTGGTGCAATTGCCGACATGATTTCAATTCAAATTTACGAAAGAGAATACAGCGCCTACTCCCCAACGGCCTCCGACACATCCGCGGTACCATGAATGCGGTGCATCATAGACCACCACCGGACAGCCTCGACGTGACCGCCGGCCTTGGCTTTTAACGCGCTCTTGCAATCGAAAAACACAGGGCACTGCGCATCACCTGCACGAGCGCAGTATTCCCACAGGTAGTCGAGCACCACCGACAGAGAAACCACACCGGCAAACCCGTAGACTTCGATCCCTTCTGCGCGGTCGAGAAAGAGGGCTGGCAGCAATTCAGTGGAGGAGGAAGACATGTGCCACATTCGCTCGACGAGCTGCAATCAACCATGGGAAACAAGATTTGCAATTTTTTGGAGCGACATGCGTGGTGGCACGGGGATAGGGAAGTCGTAGTCAAGGTGCCGTCGCAAGAGGCTGACGTTCTTGCTCGCAACCAACCTGGCGTGGACCCGTGGCCACGGACACGCCTCGAGTAAATTAAATCGGTCCCGGCGCTCCCACCACCAGTCCAGTGCGCCCATTTCAATCACGGGATCAGGACTGAGTGGGTTGTGCGACCAAAACAACTTGTCGAGTCGCAGTTCGCCTGGTATCTTGGGTGGGGCAATGTCAAACACGGCCGCGTCCACTTTGCCGCTGGCAACTTCGGCTTCAAACCACTGGATCACTCTTAGATGAGAGAATGGGTGTTCCGGGCGCCACTTGGTTGTGAAATCATGCCTATCTTTTGAACTGGCGCACAGATCCCACCACCAGCTGAGGAACTCGGCGCGACCGTGCTCGCAAATGAAGTCCAAGAGTCCTCCCAGGAGGTCTTTTGCTCGTAGAACGCCACCTTGCTGCGCCGTATCATCCCACCACCACTGGCACAGGCTAAGCGAGCCATGCGCCACAATAAAGAATAGAGCGCGCTGATCCAACACCGGCCAAGTAAATTTGCGGTTCATTTCGGCGCAGTACGCGCGCCACCAATGGACCACCAGCAATCCATCGTCGCCGGTGCATGCCAACAGGTGCGGGAAGGCAACGATGTCCACAAACAGTTCCCGAGGTCGAGCAGCATAATCGGCTTTCCACCAATCAAGTGCAGCTACGTGGCGAGCCGACAGCACCAGTAGTGATTCAGAAATGCGATTTTGGAACATGTACTCGAGTCCGCACCGAGTCGCGTAGGTCCGCATCCAGTCGAGCGCTCGAATCTGGCCATGGAGAGTGGCCTGCATGAGCAATTCGGGGAGTAATTGCTGAAAATTAGGCTCGCTTTGGCGTGTGCACCAATCCAAGACGTGGGTGTGGGCGTGCTTGACGGCGGCGAGAGAAAGGAACCTAAAGTCCCTGGTCTTCGGCCAGTAGAACCCGTTGGTCGGCACCAGTAACGTGCGGCTAGAGTCCGTGCGGCAAAGCCATTCGAGCACGTGGACGTGGCCGGCATCGGCGGCACCGAGAGAGATGGCACGAATGTAGTTGACGGAGAGGGGCTGCTCGAGCATGTTGAGCAGGTCAATGCGGCCCATTTCGCCCAGCGCGTGCTTTGGTACGAGTCGGCGGACAATATGGCTGTAGGTGGTTGGAATATCGGATCGTGCGCTGACATTGAGCAGCTCGAGCCCGTCCCTGAGCGTGTATGCCCTGTGCGCCGCGAATACCAGAATGCGATCAAGTAC
>MU624919.1:0-17271 GCA_025349905.2 Blastocladiella britannica
TTGGCCCCCCTTCTACCTTCCAACTGGGCTTATACCCCACCCTCTCTCGATTTGCCTTTTCTTTTGGCATGCCTGTGCAGCAGTTGTACAGGGTCGAGATCACGTTGTTTCAGCTCCCATTTCCTTGGATTTCCGGATTGGTTGTTACAGGCGTGTCATTGACCGTTCAAAAGAAAAAAAAGAACGCCATATTTTCTTCCTCGCTTTCGTCGAGGCTCCCATACACTTTTCCTAACTTTTTCATTTTCCACCATGTCCCTCAAGCGGATCCAGCGCGTGCGTTTTATTGCTGTCGTCCCGAAAAACATGTTGGTTAAAAAATCAACTTTTCCAGGAATACGCAGAGCTCCTACGCACCCCCGCAGAGGGCATTCACATTAACGAGCTCCAGGAGTCCAACATGTTCAAGTGGTCTGGGCACATTGACGGGCCGGTACGATTGTTATTTTATATTGCAGGTTATAAGAGTACTCAAATTGCTTTCGCTCGAGTATAGAAGGACACGCCGTACGAGAACGGCCGGTTCAAGTTTGAGCTGGACCTGTCGACCGACTACCCGTTCAAGGCACCCAAGGTTTGTTGTCTTGTCCATTTAACTTTATGTGCCGAATGATGCTAACGCTAGGTGATGTTTAGCTCAAGCTGACCACCAAGATCTACCACCCGAACGTCGACGATGATGGCTCGATCTGCATGGGCGTGCTCAAGTCGGAGGCGTGGAAGCCCTCGACCAAGATTCTGGACGGTACCTCATCTCATCCCCTTTCTTAGTGTGGCAGCGAACGTGTACTAAACGTTAAATTGGACAGTCCTGCTCGCTCTCCAGAACCTGATTGCCGAGCCCAACCCGGATGATCCGCTGTCGGCGCACAAGGCCGAGCAGTTCCGCAGCGACCGCGAGGCGTACAATGCCGAGGTCCGCACATATGTGGAAAAGTACGCCAAAGCTTAATTAAAATATATCTTTTTTCATTTAATCCACCGTCACGCCCCGGCGACGCAGCTCTTCGTGCGCTTGCTTGATCTCCTGCTCAATGGATTTTATGGTGAGTGGCGGCGGACAAGGTGGACAAAAAGGGTATATAAAAAAAAGAGTGGACCTTGAGAATCTCCTGGTGCGCCTCGGGGCAGTCGCCAAAGGTGATCAGGCTCCACCCAATGGACGCCAGCGACTTGGCGCCAAACGTCACGAGGCACCAGGACGGAATCTTTTTTTTTTTGTATTTTTCAAGGAACGTCAGGATTTGGCGTCGATACTCCAAAAAAATTAGAAAACACGTACCGCGGGAACGACGGCAAGCGGGATGAGGGTGAATGGCAGCACATCGTTGAGGAGCACCAGCCAGAGCGCAGTGGCCACCGCCAGCTGGATAAGAAAGGCGACGAGCTTGGTCATTTTGAATGGTTCTCTTTTATTTTTGCAAGAGAAAAGGTATTGATTGACAATGACCACCGCCATTCCCTACGCGTCCCGGCCCGAGTGGACCGATCTCTCGCCCGTCTCTGTGTCGGAGGGCCCGGCACCTTTTGCACCGATTCTGTTCTCCGACGAGTGTACCGTTTTCTAGTTCCTTTACGAAAATCAGGACTAACCAATACGACAAACTGCACAGACAAGGACGCCATTGGCTACTTTCTGGCGTGTGTCGCCGCCAACGAGCGCTCTGAGCGGGTCATGGCCTTGACTGCGCACCTGATCGACCTGAACCCTGCGCTCTACGATGTCTGGTTCGTCGTCTCCTGATCCCAATAAGGTCTATTGCTATTGATATTGAACTTATTATATATAGGCGTCATCGGCAACTGACCCTGATCGAGCTGCGCTCTGACTTGCGGGTAGAGCTCCGGTTTGTGAGCGACTTGATCCTTGATTCGCCGAAAAACTATCAGCTCTGGTATGTTAAACAATTATGGGCAATGATCGATCGATCGATCAAGCTGACCTTGAACACATAGGCAGCATCGCGAATTCATCGTGGAGCGCTTGAACGACGGAACCGACGAGTTGAAGTTTGTGGACACCATTTTCGAAAGCGATCCCAAAAACTACCATGCCTGGTATTACAGGTATGTCTTTTTGCTCTCGTCACTTTTTATAGGGCTCAGAAAAAAAAAAAAATTTGCGGTAGGCAATGGGTCGTGATCCGCTTCTCGCTTTGGGACACGGAGCTCGACCTCACCGACAAGTTGATTGTTCAGGACGTGCGCAACAACTCGGCGTGGACCTACCGCTACTTTTTGCTGTTTGGGAGCTCCAAGGATGTCCCTGGCCGCGACATTGACGTGGACATGCCCATGGAACTGGATTACGTGATGAGTGCGATCCGCCGAGCGCCGTCCAACGAGTCGCCGTGGGTGTACTTGCGCGGGTATGTGCACTTTTTTTATGTTATCGGAATGGATCATCCACACTTATAGTGGAATATTATAGGATCCTGCGGCACACGAAAACGGCGGCACCCGAGGCCGTGATGGCGTTCTGCGGCGGCCTTGTGGCAGGGCAGTGCATGTCGGCCCATTTGTACACTTTCCTGGCCGACGAGTACGAATCGGTTGGCCAGCTGGAGCTTGCTCGTGGGGTGCGTTTCTCCTATTCCACTTCTTTTATGACAAGAGCTGAATCTGCCCCTGCAATTGCGCAGTGCATGGAACACCTCTCGGCGGTCGTGGACAAGACTCGGACCAAGTACTGGCAGTTCCGGCTGCACCAAATTGCGGGAAAGCCCGACACGGCGGCGAAAAAGAGCACGGATTAATTGGAATGGAATGGCCTGGCTCCGTTGAGCGCTTTGGTTGGCGGCGCCTTAAGTAAACTTTGACTTCTCTTTGAGCTCAAAGTGAATGCACATTTGCTTGAAGAAGAAATAACTATGGCCTCTCGACTGCCCGCCCGCCGCCCGCCCGTGCCTCCGCCGCGGCTGTCAAAGCCGACAGCGGCATCACCTTCATCGTCATCGTCATCGCCCATGGATCCCCTGCTCAGCATGGACGCTGTATCTGTTGCGCCGCATCCGTCGCTGCTCCTCAGCAGCGATGCCTCTCCGGATTTGAATGGACGCCCGGCCATGAAAATCCCTGTCAGTGCCTCTTACAGAGTCATTGGTGGTGGTAATGCTGCCACAAGCACCTGCTGGAGCGATTCCTCGACTGGCGCCGTCATAGTTGCCTCGCAGGCCGCCTCGACATTGTCCCCGAGCGAGCTGGACCCCGACTACCCGGACGGCATGTTTGCCCGGCTGCCCGACGAGATTGTCCGTTCTTCTCTAATTTTCTCATTGACTCGATAGGTTTCTCTTGGCACGATGCTCACCCACTTCAATCAAATGAACAGATTTCGGTCATATTCAACTCCATCCCAAAGCTGTCGCGCTTCCAGTGCGTCATGCTCAACCGGCGGCTCTCGCGCATTGCTGCCTCGTGCCTGTGGCGGTCCATTGGCTGCTGGCAGCCCGCATTCCCCGAGTCTCGGCTGCGCAAAATCCTCGACATTCTCGAGTCGGAAATGCCGCCAGCGCCGACGGCGACGGCAGCAACGACAATAACGCCAAAGGCGCTCATGTACCCGTACCTGCACTATGTGCGCAAGCTAGTGGTCATGATCTACCACACCACCAACCCGACCGAGCTGCGCGAGTTTGTGACGCGCATCCGCCGGGTGCTGATCGAGCGCGTGCCCTCTGCCCGCCGCCTGACGCTGGCGTACCGTGGTCCCGCCGCATGGGGGCTCGACACGATGCGATGTCTGACGCACGGGCCCACGTGCCTGCACGCACCGCCGCACGTGCGCGAGAACCCGACCTGGGAGCAGATACATGACCCGCCGACGGTCTCCGCCACGGGATGTCGCTGGTCGCAGGGCCGCGGCGCCGTGCTCGAAATCGGCGGCGCCATCTCGCAAATTGGCTTATACTGGATGTCGGACATTGGCATCGACCACATGGCCATGATTGCGCGCAACTGCCGCCGCCTCCGCCTGCTGCACCTCCAGCCCGACCGCGCTCTGCGCCAGCTGGGATTTAGCGCGGCGATCACCGTGCCGCCACGCGACATGGACGGCGCTGATGATGATTTTGAGAATGCGATGGATACGGAGCGTGGCGGTGCGCCAGCAACAGTCGCGGACGACGGCACGTCAGCGCCACTACTGCAGCTCGCCACCGCCGCAATTCCCATTCCACCCCCAGTCCAGGTTCACATTGCACCACCCCCGGACGGCGTTATGAATCCGATAGTAGCAGCATCAGCGGTTGCAGCCGCAACCGCAGCCGAAGCCGCAGCGGCAAAGCTTGCTGATACGAATGCTCGCCAGCTAGCCGCCGACCGCGCCATTGCGGCCATCCTGCGCAGCAACAGCACCGGCCGACTGGTCGAGCTCAACCTATGGCACTTGCCCCTGTCGGGTGCGTTCGTGTCGGAGGTTCCATGGCGCACGTTGCGGATGCTGACGTTTGGCAACACGGTGGTGCCCGAGCGCGCGCTCTTGGCACTGACGCACCCGCTGCCCAACACGACTATGATCACCATCGAGCACCCGCGCGACCGCCCCCGCCGCTCTGCCACGGGCGTCGCCCACCTCGTGTCTCTGGCCCAGAACCTGGAGACGCTGATCCTCAAGCACGTGCTGTTTTCGCGCGCGCTCGCCGACGCCATTGCACTTCGGGGCCCGACATCGCTCACAATGCTGGTGCTCTCGCCTGTGGAGGGACCTTGGCCGTGGGGCCGCGTGCCGCTCGGGTCGGTGCATCTCAGCCAGCTCGATAACGCGGTGACGCTCGAGCCCCCCGTCGGGTTATTTGGCGACCCAGCCCCACCCCCAAACGTTTTGGCCCCGCACCTGCCCGATCCAGCGACCGAGTATGCGGCCGAGGTGCAAGACCTCAACGCGAATTTCGCGATTGTCACGACCGCGTGCCGGAAACTGACGACGCTCGAGCTCGGGTTCGAGCCGACGGCCGAGAACTTGGTGGCGGTCGCGCATCTCCCGTCGCTGCGCGAGCTGCGGCTCAAATCGTGTCTGACGGTCCGCCCCGCCAGCATCCGCGGGCTTGTGGCGTCGTTGCAAGAGGGCCAGGCGGCGATGGGCATGAGCGGGAAAGCGGCGCGGCGCGCGGCCGCATCCGCGTCAGTCCCCGTACGCGCACAACTGCGCACGCTGACCATGGACCATGCGCCGCGCGTGCAAGACGCATCCCTCATGGAACTCATCTACGCGGTGCCGTCGCTGCGGTACCTGTCGGTGCTCGGGTCGCACGTGACGGTCGACATGCTGTCGTTTGCGGCCAGTCGCGGCTTGGGCAACATCAAGAAGCTGGTGGTCTCGAGCCCGATGCTGCGGTCGGTTCCGGACGTGGCCGAGGTCCGCGCTGCGCACCCGGCGGCCATGCGCCGCGTCGACGTGGTGCCGTACTCGCCGTTTGTCGACCCGCACCGCATGGGCGGCGCCGCCGCCGCGCTCTTTGGTGGGCTCGGGTTCCCCGGCGGCAACCCAAACAACTTGGGTGATCTGATGATGGGCGGAGGGCCCATGGCGGCGCAGTTTCCGTTGCCGCCGCCGCCGCCGCCGCCGCCATTGCCGATGCCTCCCAACGGTGGCGGTAACCCGTTGATGGTGCTCCAACTCCAGCAGCAGCAACAGTTTCTGCAGCAGCATCAACTCGCGTTGCAGCAGCAAATGCAGCAGGCGCAACAAGGGCCGCAGCAGCAGCAGCAGGTATTCATTCACCAGATGATGATGCAGCAGATGCAGCAGCAGATGCAGCAACAGAACTTGATGGGCGCGGCCCCGCCGATGCAGATGCAGATACCGCCCCAGGTGCTCCAGCAGTTGCAAATGCAGCAGGCGCAGATGCAGCAGTTCCAGCAGTTCCAGCAGGCGCAACAGCAAGCGCAGGCGATGGCTGCCGCTGCTCCTGTCGTCGCCCCAGTGGATGTCGTGCCCCTTGTGGATGGTGTCGGCGGCGAGGAGATGGACATTCTTCCCGATCTCGTCAACCTCATTGGGGCCATGCTCGAGGACGACATTGACGGGTGACATTCTTAAAATATATTTTGTTCGCAGCAATCCTTGGGAAAGTATCCGATAAGAGTTTATCATGAATTTGATAAGAGTGGGAATGCGACTGCAATCGGTATGCGAACACAAGCAAGCCCGGAGAAGGATCCCCCCCAAACCACCACCACCTCGTCCATCGAGTGCTCGGACTCGCTTGACACTGTTGCTGCTAGTGTTCCAAAATCGAAAAAAAGGGGAAGTAATTCGAGCAACCTGGGCAAGAGCGCGCCACTTTAGGATCCCGCTGCGCCACGCACGGCCTCAGTGAACTTGTCCGCAGGAGCCGGGGGTGGGGTACTCGGTACGGGTGCCCTGGTACGGGTTGAGATGGAGGAGGATCAGCGCTGGAGTGGGCTCGGCGGCGCGTGACCGCTGTGCGTGAAAAGAACGCAAATGGAATCACTCCCGCATTTTCCCTCGCTCGAGAGGAAATGATATATATAGGAGGCCGCCGCACCCATCATATCGTATTCCACCTCAAGCTTGGTTAATATTTATTCATTTTGATTTACAGTTTCCTCCAAAAGGATCCTCCACCATTTTCTTTTCAACCGCAACTACAAAAAACAAAGAAGCACCTCCACACCCTCCCAACGAAAACCGCTGCGGCATGCCAATTGACTGCCGACGCGCCGCCTTGTCCTTTAAAACACCCACCCTCACGTCCTCCACCGACTGTCCCACCTACTCCCGACGTTTGCTCCTACTACTACTATGAGCCACCCGACTGCTTTAACACTTCCCACGACGGTGTGCATTGCCGGCGACAATGGAGTCACCTTTGACATCGAAACCACGGCGCGCAAGCAGGTACTGTCCTGCATTCCAGCAAGAGTGGAAAATGAGACTGACGCGTGAAAATGAAAACCAGACTGCCAGCTCGCTCCTTTTTTTCGGCCGCGCCGCCACGGCTGAGCGCGAGCCCGTGGTGCTCAAGCTCGGGCTCGCTTCCGCCGCGGCCGTGACCGAGACACTAAGCCCGACCGACCCGCTGCGCACGCTGCTCGAAGCCACCAGCACCGCGTCGTCGTCAGCGTCGCCCATGAGCAACGCGCAGCTCATTTCGCCGCCCGACTCGAGCGACGAGCACCTGGGTACCATGTACGAGGCGCGCATTCACTCGGCCATTTACGCGCACCACGCGGCCGCCCACACGTCCGACCACGTGGCCACGGTGGTGCTGGCCGCCGATACGGTCGCGCACGGCCACGGGCTGGTGCTGCCGCGCCTGGTGCCGCTGCAGACCGACCACCGCGTGCCCAAGCTTCCCTTGCGCGAGATTGCGCAGATGGCGCACGACGTGGTGGCGGCGCTGGCGGGCATTCATGAGGCCGGGTACGTGCACTGCGACGTGTCCATTTCCAACATGGCGGTGCGGTGCCGCGCGTGCGCGTCGCAGTCGGCCGACGAGACCAACGGATCGGGATGCTCGCACACGCAGTCCATGGCTACGCCCGCGTCGATCCTGGAGACCGCACGCCCGCCCTCGCGCCGGTACTGCCTGATTGATTTCGGTCTCGCGTGCAAGATTGACGAGGTGATGAGCGCGCCCGCGTGCGGGACCAACGGGTTTGTGGCGCCCGAGGTGCTCGCGATGAAAGAGTACCAGCTGCCGGCGGCCACGCCCGCAATGCCGTCGGCGGTGTGGTGTCCCGTGTCGCCGGCGCTGCGCAGCTGCGTCCCGCTGCACCTCGAAGTGCCGCCGCTGCTGCACCCATCCGAGTCGAACGGGTCGCTGGTCTCACTCGGGTTTGGCGTGTCGATGGCGCCCATGTCGATGGCCGACGTGTCGTCACTGGCATCGTCGCCGCCGTCGGACCGGTCGGCCATGCCGTGGATGATGATGCGGCCTACCAACAACCCGGGAGGCAGTCCGCCGGTCGGCAGCCATGGCACGGGTTTGCCGAGCACCATTGACTCGGGCCTCCCACGGTCCATTTCGTCGCCCACGCTGTCGTCGCACCTGTCGCCGCCGACCGCCGCGCACACGGCCGCGGCGTCGTGGCGCGGCCTGCGAAGACGACTAGGCGCTGCCCGCGACCTGTACTCTGCCGGTGTGGTGCTGGGCATGTTTCTGGCTCCCTACTTGCCGCTTTGCGACCTGGACCACCTGGGCTCGGCCAACACCACGCCCGAGTATGTGCGCAACCACATTTTGCCGCGTCTGCGTGTCTCTCGACTGGCGCTGCGCGACTCGATCCTGCCGTCGCACTCGCGCGTGCTCGGGTGGTGCGTGGACCTGACGCTGCGGTGCCTCGCGCACTCGCCGCGCGCGCGGCCGACCGCGCGCAAGCTGATGCAGCGCCACCCGCTGTGCGAGTGGGTTGCCGCCGGCTGTTGCGAGGATATGGCGTCGATCCCCGAGGAGCAGGCCGATCCGGCCCAGTGGCGGTCCGCGCCCGCCCATGCCAGACTGCGCGTCGCGATGGAGGACCACCGGCACGAGTGGGATAACCCGACGTGCTGGGAGCTCGAGCAGGCCGACGCGGCTGCCGAGGTGGCCGAGATTGAGATTGACGACGACGACGATATGGTCGCATCGCCGGTCCTGCGGCCGTCGTTCTCGGTCGGGTTCTTTGGTGGCGGGTGCGGCGATGATTGTTGATATCTTTCTTCTTCTTCCTTGAATGTACATATTCCGCATATTTTTTTCCTTGAATGCGGTCACTAAAAAGATCGAGATCCTTCGGGTGTGGCGTAAATGAACAAACTTTTTGGGACCCCACTTTTTAGCACCCTACCCTTGTCGCGGCCCTGGGTGTGGTCGAACCAAGCACCAAGCAAGGGGAGTGAGAGACATGGACGAGACCTTGCCGATGCTGCTGTAAAACTGCTATAAAAGGACGAGGGCCAGGACCAGGACGACTCTCTTTCGCCCGCCAAATACACAATTTTTTTTAATCCTCCTCTCTTTTTGACTTTCTGCGATTCATTACCCCGGACGACTCTCCTCACCTGCCATAACAAGAGCTACAACAAGTAAAGACAAAAGAATGTCCCCACCCCTGACCACCAAGCCCAACACTATGCCCTCGACTGGCCCGCCGTCGCCCATCGCATCCACAACGCCGCCCCCGCCACCGCGGCACTTGGACTCGGGCAGCCATTTACCCGCATCGCCGTCCCCGCCTACCCGTAAAAAGTCGTTTCTGTCCCGCCTGCTCCATGGCGAGCACTCTCACCTCCATCATCTCCAGCAGCAGCACCTGCATCAACAGCAACCCAGTCCATCGCCATCGCCGTCCGCATCCGGAGCTGAATTTGCGACTGCGTCTGCAAGTGAACCGACACAACTCGTGAGCACCGGTCTCGGGATCCTGCACCAGCCGGTCCCCGTCACTGCCGCTGGGACCGGCGGTCCTGGTTTTCCCGCGCTCCCAGCCGGTGCAACTCCGCCTCCACAGCAGCAACACCCGCCGACCCCCGCTTCGTCTCTGGTAATGATGGCCGCGGCGCAGGACGACGGATCGCGCACGCCCTCCCCGCCAACCCCCCAGCGGCGCCGGTCGTCGTTCCGCGAGCTGCTCTCGGACGCAGCGTCCAGCGCCATGCGGGCCGCGCGCTCGCGCTCGCACTCTCCGTCGGCGTCCGCCCGCTTGCCGCTCGGTGGACACGGCGGTGCTGCATCCTCGGGCGGCGGCGGTGGTGGTAATGGATCAGGCAACGGTAATGGCAATGGTGGGTACGAGGCCGCGCACCACTCGGCCCATGGCCGCCCAGTGACGCCCACGCTTGCATCGCTGTTGCCATGGTCGCACGACGACGGGACCCCACCGCCGGCGCCGCCGACCGGCGCGCTCGAAGAAAAGTACGGCCGGTGCGCCAAGGGCTTTATTGGTCGCGGCGCCACCGCGGTGGTGCGGGTCGTGCACAAGCCCGCCGAAGCCGGCAGCGGCGGCGGCGGTACCGGCGGCACGGGCGGGCTCGCTTCCGCCACGTCGCCGTCGTCGGCATCGCTCCTTGCTTCTAATGCTGCTGGCCAAGGGTCGGGGATTGGCGGTAGCGATGGATCTGACTCGTCTGCAGCTCCTCCGGCATCATCAGAGAGCGGCAGCGGCGGTGGAATCGTCAGCAAGGGGGCCGTCACGTACGCGGTCAAGGAGTTTCGGCGCCGGAGAAAGGGCGAGTCGGAGCGCGACTACGTGAAAAAAGTCACGGCCGAGTTTTGCATCTCGTCGTCGCTGGACCACGTTAATGTCGTGCGGACCATTGACCTGATCCAAGATGAGCACCACGTACGTCTATCCTTATGTTTTGTGGTTGAATGTGGCAGTTTTCTTATTCTCAACACCTAAAAAAATATTAGCACTGGTGCGAGGTCATGGAGTACTGCCCCGGCGGCGATCTGTTTTCCGCCATTCAGGGCGGCGAAATGTCGGACGGCGAGATCGAGTGCTGCTTCAAGCAGCTCATCTCTGGCGTGGCCTACCTGCACCAGATGGGCGTCGCTCACCGCGATCTCAAGCCAGAGAACCTCTTGTTGGATCTGAATGGCCACCTCAAGGTCTGCTTTGTTTCTGTTACTTCATGCGTCGTAACTGACAAAGGGAAAACCAGATCACGGATTTCGGCGTGTCGGTCGTGTTCCAGATGCAGTGGGAAAAGCATGGGCACCTTGCGACGGGGATCTGTGGCTCGGCACCTTACATTGCGCCCGAGGTTCATATTGATCCCGAGTACGATGCCCGCGAGCTCGACGTCTGGTATGTTACACATCGATGGGTTGATTGCGTCCTGGACCTAACAAAATTACAATTACTAGGGCATGCGGCATTATCCTCTACACGCTATTGTACCGCGGAATCCCATGGCGCACGGCGCGCACCGAGGATCCCAATTACGCCAGCTACCAGACCGCGTTTTTGGCGTTTGAGCAGCGGCAGCCAATGGGATTCCGCAGCCGCAAGCACGTTCACCTGGGCCAACCCCGGCCCAGCGCGCCGAAGTCGTCGGCAGCTGCAGCAGCGACGCCCGAAGCGGCAGCAGCGGCGGCAGCATTGCTCGCCAGTAGTCAACAGCCGGACGTGTCGTCGGCCGAGGACTACGGGATCCGGCGCGGGTACGAGGCGATCGATCGGCTCCCGGCCGGCCCGCGCGATCTGCTGTACTGGATGATGCACCCGGCGCCCAAGGCGCGCGCGACCGTCGCCGATATCTTGGCGCATCCGTGGTTCCGCTCGCTCCAGACGTGCCACGACCAGCTGGCGGCCCGGCTTTCGGCAGCAGCAGCCGCAGAAGAATCCGGGATGCCTCCTCCGCCGCCAGTGCATGCAGCAGCCGAGCCGTCACCGCACCCGTCACCACACCCGTCGCTGACACGGTTGGGGTCCAATGGCCCGTACGAGCGCGTGCACACCCACCATACGTGCATTGGGCCGGTGCGCGCGACGGTGCTTCCCGCTACCGATGCTGAGCGCGAGGCGGCACGATTGCGCAAGTACAGCGCGTCGTCCAAGAAGGCGGCACCGGCTGCTGCGGACCCGCCGCCAGCCCTTGTGGGCGATGGCGCGAAAGTGTCAACATGATAATTTTTTTCTCTTTGAAGTTTTTGAAATACATCTGCTGTACCCACCAAAATCTTGTACTCAAAATGAACGTCCGAATGGCTACGGTCCGTCCTCTGTTGCTGTCGCATGCCCGGCCATGACTCGAACTGCTAAAGTGAAATGGACTAAACGCAACATGGTGTAAGAACAGGTCGACGACCTGATCGCAATCCAGCATTGCAATCTGACGAACCTGCCCGAGAACTACCAAATGAAATACTGTTCGTAATGGACTGCTGCCGTGTGCGGTCGTGTTCTTGACTGTTGTGATCAACAACTGATGATATTTTGTGCAAAAAAACAGACCTGTACCACGCCATGTCCTGGCCGCAGATCAGTTTTGTGGCCGAGGACCACAAGGGCCGCATTGTGGGCTATGTCCTTGCTAAGATGTACGCGTTTACCTTTGTCTTGCCCAATGCAAATACTCAAAAAAAAAAAAAAAAAAAAAAAATCAAAAAACAGGGACGACGCAGAGGGTGACGAAGCAGAGCCCCCACACGGCCACATTACGTCGCTCTCGGTCATGCGCAACTATCGTCGCTTGGGTCTTGCCGAGAAGCTGATGCGGCAGTCTGGTACATTAACATCCTTTATTGAATGTGAAGCATTTACGACTGACCACCATGAAAACAGTGGACGCCATGAAATCGGTCTTTGGCGCCGAATTCGTGTCGCTGCATGTCCGCGTTTCCAACGTGGCCGCGCGCCACCTTTACGAGCGGACTCTGAAGTTTGAGTACGTTTGTTTATCCCGTTCACACCCCTAGGACCCGTATTGACAGTAAATGGATATAGGGTGCTAGATACCGAGGTCAAGTACTACGCCGATGGCGAGGACGCGCTGTGGATGAAGTTTTACCTGGCCGATGCGGCACGCGAGCGCGATCAGATCAAGATGGCCGAGAAGCGCAAGGAAAAGGAAAAGGAGAGTGCCAAGGGCAGCAAGAAGTAAATACACGATAATTTTTTCTCTGGATCCTGAAAATTACAAGAAGTGCTGGTGTTATATTGGCCCATGCCGCTGGTGCTATACTGCACACTCTGCTCTTGGGGTAATCCCTGATTACTGGTCTGTATACTTTATATTTTGTTATTGTTATTGACTTGCTCTCTGGTATTAGTATCAGTTTCAAGGACAACCGAAATAACCTTTGGATCAGGGTGGACTCGTTGGTGCAAATGTCTGGCACCATTACGCCTCGAAACGGCTCACTGATCCCTTGAACGCATACAGCGCGACACTTTTTGTCTTTGCAGGGGCTTGAATAAATTAGTCTCTTGACCAACTGGGATGATGTGACTTTGGCTGGTACACGACTTTTGTCCAATTGCTGAGGGACTTGGGTCAACTCCAATCTCATAGATTTGGCTTCTGTCACTCGGGAATTGAGATTGTAGCAAACAAAAAATAGTTATCTCCTCCTATTCGGCATACCATCATTTTGCTAGATCCAATTGGTCCTAGTCATTTGACAAAACAATAGACGCACCTCCTCCTGTGACACGCCAGCAAAATGGCACACATCGCAACCCCGCGCTCCGCGGTCGCAACTCTGGCCGCATTGGCTGTACTATCGGCTGCCGCCTACCTCTGGCGCAAGTCCTCTGCAACCGGTACGCGTCACACCCTTCATCTGTCGCAATAAGCATTTCTTTTGAATTAAACTAAATGCACTCCCGAACACAGCCCGAAACGTCTCCGCGACCACCAAGGACCAGGCGATAAATGAAAAGTGCGTTTTTCACCATGTAACCCTGGTACAACTTGGCGACGGCTCTCACGAAGTACATGGAATTAGATCGTTTGAGGAAGAATTCAATGGGTGGTCAGAGGGTACGGAGCAGCACCGTCTCTTACTCGTTCATGGTGAAGTGCTCGCTCACAGCAAGTATATGAACAAATCAAAGGCAGACGCCTTACATGGATGCTCGAAATCATAAGCAGCCAGGTTGGAACTGGATCGGACATCAACATCGCGCATCTTGAGGTTATTGAAAGTCTGGCCGACTATATCGCTGGCTGTGGGGGTGCTTATATATGATATGCAATCCACTTTGCGAAAGGAAAAAAAACGGGAAACAAACTGATTATGACAATGCGACAGCTCCCGCCACAAGCATGCTTCCCCCGTGTCGCAGCTGGCGCTCGCCAGCATGGTGACCAAGTACGCGTCGCACTTGCCGTTTGACGCGTGGAAAGTGGCCATGGACCGACTTGGGCTCACCGTGGAGCAGCTCATGCGCACAGCCGATGCGCTCCTTGTTCGCGAATCGTCTGGTACGCACGTCCTCTCGTTCTTTCTTTATATGCTTGAAGTCAAGGACTGAAAAAAAATCTAAATAGTGCTGCTGAAAAATCTCGGCGTGGTGTTCCTCGAGTTGCCACATTCCGCTTTGGTCGCAAGTGGGTCGATTTCGTGTCCAAGGACCTCGACGGGTTCTTGTCGCGCGTGTTTACTGCCTCGTCGCCCGATATCGACATGGAGCGCGCCGTCCGCGTTCTGGTCATGGCCCATGCATTCGACGGCACATTTGCCAATCGCGCAGTCGCCTCGCCCTCGTTTGCGCTGGCTCTTCGTCCACAGCTGCGCGGAACAAGCAAGTCAATCGCCTTCGTGTCTGGATTTTTCGTTTGCGCTGGCCGTGATGGTGCGTGTTTTTGTTTTTCTTTCCTGCGTTATATCCCAGCAATAACAAAAGAAATGGATATCAATAGCCAAACTCACGGAAATCTTGCACGGTATCCCCGAGTTCAAGGACGAACTCCTTCGCGCCTCCACCGAAAGGTTAGGCGATGAGTGCGTGTCCCTGTTGGAGTTCCATTACCCTGAGCTGGACCGCACCCAGCACATGATCGAGCATCTGCGAGTCCTGGCGAGCGACGAGGACTGGCCCGAGGACGGCTCCCAGATTTACCGGTTTCTCGGCGCGATTTCAAGTGAAATCGCGAGCTTTGGCGATTCGATGACCAAGGCGATGAAATTTCACACGGATGGCAACCTTGCCACCGTCATGCAGCGCTTCATCATCGAGTACCCGGAGTTGCGCATCAGGGCAACGGCGCCAACGTTTATTCTCAGCTGCATTGCCAGTGCCGCGCCTGACATTGCTCCCGAGTACCTGCGCCTCACCGTGGTGCCCATAATTGCGCGGCTGCGCATGAGCCTCGACAACATCCGCACCAATTTGCGCCAAGTCATGTCTGCGCTGTACCACAGGCAAACGCCCAACGGTGATGACCTCGAGCGCATGATGGCCATATTCAACGAAACCCGGGCAAGTGTGGTGAATGCTGCTGTGGTTGGCTTGGATCCGTGTGCCCGACGCATGCTCGAGGAAATGCCCGAGGGCCGCGAGACGCTGGACGGCCTGGCCGAGATCGTGGAAGAATTGGTGCTCACATTCGTGACGGACGAGGAGGGCAAAGTGTTTCACCTGAGCCACATGGCCAATACCCTCCAGATTCTTCGCAGCCGCACAGGCAAAGTGTTGTTCGTGGACGAGGACCTCTATCGCGAGTACATCAAGCTTGCAATCATGGTTAAGGAAGAAATCATGGCAAGGAAGAAAATGTTGTCAACTGGACGCATACGTTCGCTGTGATGACTGCGCAAGCGCTCATGTGCTTTGGTGCTGCCTTTTATTTATTTGGTTGGGCTGGGCTGGGCTCATCCACTTGCGAATTTGAGACAAGTACTGGGCGCGCATGGTCAAGGTACTCGCCCCCATGATGATTAGCATTTCGTCGTTTCCATTTGTATCTTCGGGCGAACAGGGCCTGCAGTTTTTGCTCCTGGGTGTGTTTCATTTCGTCCCTACTCATTGGCTTCTTGACTGGACCCAACTAACCTGTCTTTTTTTTGTTGTTGTTGTTGAAATGGGCAGCACCCCTAACGGACCCCAACGTTCGTATGGAGCTACGTGAAGTGTTCGAGTATGCCTCCAGTCTGTTGTTTGGTAGCATCGTCGACTTTGACCTGCTCACGACATCAGCCAAGGCCGGCGTGCGTGAGGCCGCCTGCATTGAGGTGCACCGCATTGCACGGGGCAGCGATGCCATGTCGCCCGTGCAGTGGAGCGAGTCGAGTTGCCCCGATCTCTTTTACTCGGGCGTATACGGCAATCGGGTACGTTTTTGTCAACTCTCCTGTCCATAAAGGATTCTTATCACTCATAAAAATGAAAATGAAATTGAAAAATACAAGATCCTCAACCGCTCATTGACTCTGGCGATGACGCGCGCATCATGCGGAGCGACGGGTGGTGGTAAGATCGGGTACTGGCTTCGCATCGATCGCCGCATGTCCATATTCCCAGGGTTCTCGACGCGCAAGTTTGACATTACCAAATCCCCGTTCGTCGTGGATGTTACACTGGTGCGCGAACAGCACGAGTGATTTGCGGCAGGCCTGGTGCGTTTTTTTCTTCTTTTTCTTCTTCTTTGCTTTGGATTTGGCGTGACCGTGCCCTCAACCACCATGACAGACCAAAGAAAGCCCGGCCCTTGATATCTACCCCAACGGTGGCCCCGATTTCTACCTGATCGCCGTTCTGCTGGACTTGGACGAGGGCACCATGTCCGTGTGCCGCCCGGGTACTGTCCCGGTCCCTGTTGCCAGTGGTATTGACAAGCATAAGGTATGGTACCCGACGGCGCAGTGCATGCCGACCGCCACGGCCGAGGCCGATTTTGTTCGCCCACTTCCGCACGGCTACCTGTCGTTTGCCCAAGCCATGGCCGCCGACCCGTCCGCGTCCACGGTCCCCACCATTGTCACTGCCAGTGGCGAGCCAGTCAAGCGCCTGGCTTTGCCCAGTCTCCAGGCGTACTGCCCACCGCCCAGCGACCGCTTGTTTGCAATCGAGCATGGCGCAACTGTAAACCGCTACCCGGTCGCATGGAACTCTGCCACGTACTTTGAGGCGCATTTCACGCCCGCGAGTCCCGTCGTGGGTCTCGGGATCCAGCGCGGCGGGCTGCACCTGATGTGGGTTGCGACGCGTGGAGTCGAGATGCTGGTGAGTTTTTCGGCCGGGACGTCATTGCAGGAGACGCTGGAGGCATCGATTGCGTGGACCGAGCTGGTTCCAGCGGCGCTTCGGGCCGGGGCCCGCGGGGACTTGATTGGGGTCTCGAACGAAATGGAGGACACGGTGTGGCTTCGCTGGGATCGAGTGATTGTTGATTCCCAATACGCGTGGACGCCGACCGTGACGGACAAGGGCCCGTTAGAACCGCTCGAGTCGACGCAGTGGATGGGCATTCACGCAGTGGCCATTGATGACGCGCCCGTCTCGACGTCCGACGCGCCACTGTCGGCTCCGACCACCGAGCCCATGACGCTCGGGTTTGCGCTTGGCGCCAACACATCTGATCCGGCCCCCACCAACGCAGACCGACTGGACACCCGCACCGGTCTGCCGATTCGCGTGCTCATTGGCGGCGGGCAAGATTCGGTTGTGGCGTTCAGTGAGGACGCTGCCGGGGGACCGTTGGCGCTGTGGGTTGATGTCGTTTGATAATGGATATTGCGTTCGGCCCATGATCTCTCTATGTCAGGTCTTTGGGCAAAAAAAAAAAGAACTGGGTATATTCATTGTCCCACAGATTCAGGAGCGGCCTGGCCACTCGCAGTAGTCACTGGCGCGTGCGCCGTGGAGGATGTATGC